>CANXYC010460995.1:0-59887 GCA_948193065.1 Aleurites moluccanus
TAAATATATATATATATATATATATATATATATATATATATATATATATATATATATATATATATATATGAATTTAATAAATGGTTACCTAATAGCTAGTTCTAATTTTTAGTTATTATTATAACTTAAGCTCATGCTAAACTCAATACTATTCCTTGTGAACTTAATTTCTTCTCATTTGCCCGCCCATTATTAAAAATTTAACAATTTTGACTGCCACCACCATTGAGTTCAACTTCTTCGAAGTTATTATCAGATCCGCCAATCCCTTGCTTCCCTTCATCATGAGATGTTTCAAGTCTCTCACTTTTTCTCTCATTTTTGAGTGGGCTATCTTAAACAACCCTGTGCTTAAAGGAAAACAGAGTAGCCATTGAAATGGAGTTTTAGAACTACACCAAAATCAACGGGTTTCTCAAATCTTCGCTGCCGTGGATAGAGAGTGTCAACGAAAATTGTTAAGAAAATTAAAGCCATAGAGAGGCTATGGAGAGTCGAGATTGGACCCCGAGGAACAACACGGTCATGACGGAAAAGACCACCCATTGTCGTTGCCCAGTACTCTCATTCCTCTGTCCATGGTAGTTTAGGATTTGTGTTGGTAAGGAAATCTATTTGAGAGGAAAATCGATGAATTAGAGAGTGTAGATAAATGATTATATTGTGTAAAGTTTCAATTTCAAGCAAATTGCTCTAGGGTTTAAGTAACCAAACATAGAAAGAAAGATAAGATGAAAATCTGATTTTGATAGAAAAAAATAATCAAAATATATAAAATATGCACTTTACATAAGAGTGCGGCAAAAAAAAATTAAAAAATGCTGAGTTATAAGCATTCCGTTAATTTTTAATAGAAAAATAAATGAAAGTACTTTAAAATGATTATTATATAAAATTGAATAATTTTTATATAACAAAATAAAGTTTAAGTATTATAATATGTATGAGCCATAAAATGAAGTACCATAGATGAAACTTACCTATTACTTAGGATAATAGTGAATGTAAGAAAATACAATATTAAAATCTCTATTTTTTCACATTTAATTAATTTATATATTAATTTATTTATATTTATCTAAATTAATTGAATTTTAATTATATTTTATCTGAAATAATTATTATTAAAAACAATTGTTAGAAAAATAGATAATTAAATACCAAGAAAGGTACATATATTTATACTATTTTTTGTAGAATTATTTTGTTAAAATCCCTATTTGATTTCACTATCGGAATGTGCTTGCAGAAACCTCCTCTGCCACTCCCATAATTTGATTCTTTTTTCTTATTTTACAACACTATGATAATTCAAACTCTACCAGAAAGATCTCAAGCATCATCAAGAGCTATTTTAATTGTATAACTTATTTAATAAGAAAAAATATCATTAATGTCTATAAATTTAACCTAATAATAAATACATATATTTCAGTTTAGATAAATTTTGAATTCAAATTCAAAATTTCATCCTCCTTTTATAAATTAAAAGAGAAATGATAAGATTATTTTTGTTTGGAATCAATAATTTTAAAAATAAATTTTAAATATATTTATCAAATATAAAGATATATCATTAAATTTATAAATAAGTTATATTTTTTTAATTTGTTTCAGAAAATAACTAATTTAAATAGACAAATAAAGCAATTCAAAAATATCACTCTTATTATAAATTTGGGAGAAACAGTTACGAATTTCGAAATTTGATTTAGTCCTATCAATCATAAAGTGAAGATGTAAATATATGTAGTTAAATAAAATAATAATAATATTTAAATAATTAAATATTATTATTTTATAAAATAGAAAGTAATAAAGTGTTTAATTTTTTATTTCTTGAAAAAAAAATTAATATAAAATTCAAACTATTATTTCTTGTATTATAAAATAATTAAACACTCGATTTTTAAGTTATTAGTATATGACCTCTCTATCCTTTCATTATTAACTTTAAGAAATTTCAATTATTAAAAAAAATCCAACAGAAAGCTAGTGAGAGAGATTTAAAATGTGTAAAATTTTGTTGGAGTTGCAACTATTTTCGAACATAATTCCATTCATTAAGGTTTTATATATTACTAGTGTAGTGTGACATATATAGGAATTGCGAGAGTTTTAATTGGCCTAAACACATATAGGACCTAGCTAGGCAGAAGAAATTATGAATATAAAGTTAATGTTAATGAACAGTAGTATATAAGGAAACAATTCATTACATATCGAATATTTGTCATAATGAGTCCAAATATAAAAATGCTTAGCTGGTATAGGCTCAGCCAAAATTACCTTTTTTTTACTGTTCTTATTTATTGCTTTGTCCCTCACCACTCATCACTTTATCGATTGCACTTCTTATATTGCTTTGCTCATAGAAAATATGGATGGCAATTAATTAGCTTTTGATATTAAAATCGTTATGATGATATATATATATATATATATATATATATATATGACAATACTTAAATAAGTTGATATGCCATTGCACTAGTTGTAAGTTTTTTATAGTAAAAATTGACTTATTATAAAATTTCTCAATAACAACAATATTTTTTATATAAAATTTATATAATTTACAATTTTCTAATATACAAGAAATATAAAATATAAGTTTTAAGTTTCACTAATAAATAATTTATCTCCTCTAATACTAAAATGAAAAAAAAATTATTTATATAATTAGTATTTGGTAGCAACTTTTCATGTTATTATTGTATGTTAACTTTTTAATAGTGGTTTTTTATATTATTGCCATATATTAATTTTTAGAAATTAGCTAAAAGTTTTGTTGATAATTTTACTATTTATTGTAGTGATAATACTCAAAGAAATTTAAAAGGATCTTAATTTCAAAGAAAAATACCTCCTTTATGTGTACTTAATGAAGTATATATGGAGCAAATCCATTTTCTAATTAATTAATCTTACAATCTGTTTAAATAGCTAGCTAGTCATTTGAAATAATTAAATATTTAAAATTTAATTTAAATTAATTAATCTAATTTTTTTAATTTTATATATAAAACTGAAATCTAAATTTACAATAATTTTAAATTATCATCTATCAAAACGCACCCTAATTTTCCTATCTTTTAAATAATTTATAGTTTTCACCTCACTCAAAACTCAAATGGTACTAAAGAAGGGCTATCTACACATGTCAATGGAAATATATATATATCAATTAATTAATTAAAAACAAACATAATCAAACGTAGTATAATTCTAGGTTTGACAATTGCTATAATGAGCCTTTTTATTCCTTGATTTCAAAGTAACTCTCATTGGGAAAGGGTCTACCCTCTCTCCTTTCCCTCTCAGCAATGAATCACCATAAAAAGGTGCTAGCAAATCTCACATGAAATCCCAGAACAGATTTAACCAAAAAAAGAAAAAGGAAAGCTCAAAATCATATACACACACATATTTCAACCATCTTCTCTTTCATTTGTTATATATTAATACATGATATTAGATTCAACCTTTCAAACTTCAAAAATTTCCTCAACCCAAAAAAAAAAAAAAGTTATACCTCTCAATTTAATTTAGTTCCTCGACATTTTCTTGCTCCATGCTTTCTCTTCTAACCCTTCTTCTCCTCCTCTTATTCCACCATGGCCTTGAAAAGTTCACGAACCCTATGTACAATTCTTTTTCTTTCTCTTCTATTGTTATTATTTCACCAATTCCATAATTTCAATTCCAAGATCAGCAACAAGAAAGAAATCATTAGAACAACTAGCATTTACTCTTCGATCTCTCATCGCTCGTTTCTTATCAATAGAAAAGTTCTTGCGAGTAAATTTGACTTCACTCCATTTCAAAAGAAACATCATCATCAAGATCACCATCTTCCCCAACATTCACCGCAGGATAAACAAATGCATAAACAAGTAGATGGAAGAGAGATTGATCCACGTTATGGTGTCGAAAAACGCCTTGTCCCTACGGGTCCAAATCCATTACACCATCGATGATATATTTTCTTTGCTTACTTCTCACACTAACTCGTGATGATGATGATTACTCTGGTGAATGATCAGAAAAAGTTATGGTTAGTGAGAGTTTTCATTAATTATTACTTGCATGATCTCATAGTATTATTTTTCCTCTTTTTTTTTTTTTATTTATTTATTATTTTTTTTTTTTGAGACTATATAGTCATCAGATTTTATGGATCATATAATATTTTGTATGATATTGTGAAGTTGTACATGTATTAAGCATTAATTATCATTATTTCAATATAATACAGACAATATATATAATTTATAGGTTTTTATTTTTTTAACTTTATAGGTTTTTAATTAATATATATTAAGTGCATGATTATGATTATTATTATTACAATGATAAAAGTGAAAACTAATCATTATTTTTAATAGTTTATTTTATTATTATGAAGTTTCAAAGGAAGCATGAGTAGCAGTGACGGCACGGCAAGGAAATTGAATTAGAAGATATTTTATAATTAATAATGGGATTGGTTAGTAAAAAGCTTTGCTTTCTTTCAAGATTAAGAAATTGTCCTGTGTGCACTACAAGTGAAGGATATTATTTGGTGCTATATGCTCAAAAATATTGCCCAACTACTTAATTTTTCTAAGAATGGGTTACTATCTCTATCTGAAGAAACACATAAAATAATTTTTCTTCGAGTTGGGAAATTTTTTATCAAATTTTCTACTGTTAATTAATTAATTAATTTTCAAAAGTTTGAAGTTTCATCCCTATTTCTCATGTTGGGTATACCACTTATGGTAAATTAATACGATTTTATGAATAATTTCGCAATTCATGTAGAGACAATTTTACATTCTGTTTTTCTTGACAAACACATTAAGAAAAAGATATCAGTGGAAATTTGTATTGTTTGTATCTCTCTAGTTAATTTCAGAGTGTCAATAATTATCTAACACGCCTTAACAATGGAAAGAGAGAATAAAAATGAATTTATTGTGTAAGTCGTATATTTGGATATCATCTGTTTTATATATAATGTAAATATCAATGAATATTCGGTTATATCTCTGAAAAAAAAAAAAATTTCCCAAAAGCCCATTGATAAAAGGTGTGGGTCTCCATCAATGAATCAATAATTGACGGTGTGGATCTTGGATATATAAAATCCCCATATATATAATACAATATTCTTGTCAACATAAACTCTAATAAGTATTCATTTTATATTTTCATAAAAATAAAAAAATATTAATTAATTAAAATAATAAATTTTATTTAATATTTTTTATAAACACCCCTTTATTTATATTATCAAATAATTATCATGATTAATTTTTAATATTAAGTATCAAGATTATAAATTTTATTATTTTGATAGATAAATTATTAAGTAAAATAAAAATATATTTCTTTTACTCATATAAAAGTAAATTTATATGTGATTAAATATACTCACATTTATGTTAATAAGAGGAATGTGCTTCCCTCTTATTAAATAATTTTTCATTTTAATAAAAAGAATTAAAATTTAATATTGACTCATGTGCTAACAAATTAACTATTTCATTATTTAATGAAAAATATGTAAATATATATGTATATTTTTATTAATAGTATAACAAAATTAATTAATAATTTATTGATAAAAATATGATGCATTATTGTTGAAATATATTAAATAAAAATATATTAATAAATTAATTACTTTTTGAAAAAGGAAAATGACATATAATTTAAAAAGGATGAAAAAGAAAAATAAACTTATTTTTTTTCGAACAGGAGAGAATATATTTTATAAAGCTTGCTTGAGAAAAATATATAATTGATTAACATCATTAAGCAATTAACCTAAGAAAGCTTTTCCCAATAAAAAAAAAAAAAAACTTTGAAATTAGCTTCATTTATTTAATTATATTCACGCAATTTAATTCCATAAACCACAGCAATATATCATATAATTATTTTTATATATGACGCAACGCAAGACTGAGAATATCACTGAATATGCAAACTCTGGAAAGGATTGTAATAGAACTTAAATATCAATTAAATTAGACAAAGATTTCAAGTTATCTTAGTAAAGATAAGAATAATAATTATAGTCAATTAAGCTTTGCGAGTTATTTTTTTTTAGTCTTACAACTCTTTGAAGGGTATATGAAAAGCGAAGTCTTCTAATTCACTATTAGGGTGAGAGTTTTCATAAATTTGATAAAAATCATTAAAAGAATAAGTCATTCTTTTCACATAATCTATAATGCTACTTCAATCTTGAATATCCTTTTCACATAATCTATAATGCTACTTCAATCTTGAATATCTTGCTTCAATGAATTCAAGATCTCACTCTCTTAAAGGCCATATTTAGAGAAGAAGTGATAGAGAATAAATTTATCAAAGATAATTAACACTTGGTGGGTTAAAATGTTATAACTCTCATCGAATATTATTAAACAGATTTATTCTTTTACCTTTTAAAGTGGCTGAGAAAGATTTGAAAACTTGATAAAAATAACATCCACGAATAAATCACCAAATCCTCAAATACCATTAAAGTAATAGAAAAATTTTGGCTTTTAATGCATAAAATATCTAACCATCTCACTTCTTCTAAAGAAAAAAAGGAGTAGCTTGAAGGCTTAATTTAACAACCCATATTATTAAATATAACAATAAGGAAACACTAACAAGATGAAGGAAAAACTAAGAAAATCATCGGGAAAGATATCAAGGAGGGAGGAGGAAGGAGGTGCCGCTTGACTTGACTGGCAGCACCTCTAGAAAAAATGCAGAAAGAAACGTGCCCATTAAAATTATTAATTT
The DNA here is from genome assembly GCA_948193065.1 of Aleurites moluccanus. Taxonomy (NCBI): domain Eukaryota; kingdom Viridiplantae; phylum Streptophyta; class Magnoliopsida; order Malpighiales; family Euphorbiaceae; genus Aleurites; species Aleurites moluccanus. Next base: position 6,790 of record CANXYC010460995.1, read on the forward strand.
GTCCCCACTAAATATCTTAATTGTCCTATTATCCATTTTATTTTAAAATTATTATTATATTTAATTTGAGCAAAAAATGTAAATTATTTTTTTAATTGGTTAGAATATCAATGAAGTTAAAAAAAATAAAACTAAAAATTAGATTCAGTACATTTATTTATTTTAAATATAAGTTTTTTTTATTTTAAGTATAAATTATATTATTGTCAAAGTTTTTGAATATTATCAATGTTTATATATATATATATATATATATTATTTTAAGTATAAATTATATTATTGTCAAAGTTAGACGCTTTTGTAAATCAATTTTTTTTTCTTTCCAAAAGAAAAATTGAATTTCAAATTTTAATTTTTTTTAATTACAATACAAAAATATTGAATAATTAAATTATTTATCTAATAGCTATCTTTACGTTTCATTACTCTTTTATTATTTTTATTACTTTCAAGTTTTTCTTTTCTAACTAATTAAACAAGTGTAAAAGAGAATTAACACACCAACAAAGTTATGATTATTTAAAGTGATGAAATAGACTTGTACAAAATGTAAAAACTATCTTATAATATCAACAAAAGTTTTGGATTGGTATAGCCGAGAAAAGAACATGAACCAAATGGGAGATCTATAACATCAATCAACCATTTAAGAATTGATCATTGCCTTAATTACTACCCAAAATCTACTTGAGGATCAACTACAAATTGATAAACTTAATTGCCAATATGTGAATGTGATGCCTAAAACTAATCATGGAGGATTTATAACATCAATCACTAGTCATTACCATATGAAATGTATAATGACTTATTACCCATATCCACTTGCAATAGATCATCTAGAAACTAATTAAACTTATCATATATCATTCTCTTATGCAGGCAAATATCTATAAAATCAACTAGCTATTATTTTTGTTTCTTTGCAAGGCAAGGCATATAATATAAGTTGAGGCCACAAATTCAAGAGAAAGGTTGCTTGGATTTCTTATGGTTTTTATTTTCTTCATCTATAGATAAATGGTCGCATTCTTCTAAAGATTTGTACACATATTGGGTAAGACATGACAAATTTGTAGGATCATCCACATACAAAACCTTCTTGATTCTTGACCTCTCACCAACTCCAAACTACCCTCTTCATGCCTCTACAACCATTTATTAAAGGATTAGCCGACTAATTATTAATTTATTAATTTAGCTACGACATATATTTTATTAAGTGGCAAATAATTATTAGCTACTAATAAATAATTACAGTTAAATATTGATGATTAAGAAACAATTATTGAATTTTTTAAATAATGATAGTTTTAAATCTCAATTTCAACTATATATCAAATAAAAATCAAAATTATAGTTCAAAATTCAGTGGCCAAACACTAACTTCTGCCTTTCATCCAAACCCTCCCTTAATATGCAATAATGCATCTTAAGTATGAATTTTGTTCAAGTTTTCTTTGATAGCTAGCAATGCAAATTCCACATGATATGACATGAAAAGAATAGGTACATGGATCCGTTGCTCTAATGTCAACCAAGTAGTTATTTGATATATATATATATATAAATGGTTTAAACAATTTAATTATTAATATTATAATATATGAATGTGTACATGGTTTGTACTAATTAATATGTAGCTAATTGATGTCTTGAAAAAGTTGATGGGGGAGATAAGAATATTGTCAATTATGTAATGATAGTATCAAAGGAATGATATAAGCTACCTATCTAATGAAAAGAAGATTGAATCTATAAATGGCATGAGAAAACACCTATATATATATATATAACATTTAAGCAAGATGTGACACTAATTAATTAATTAATTAAGATGGAAATTCAATGTGTTATTAACTATGTCCTCATTTGAAGAACAGATGTATTATGTTCACAAATAAAAATGGCATTACTTTAATTATCTATACGAATAATCTTTCTTTTTTATTTTTTTAAAATTAATGTATCTTATTTTTTTCTATTATATTATATGCTTGTAATTTTATTAATTTTAATTCATAATTTGTTAATTTTATTTTAATCATATATGTTTTTTGCTACATAAAACAAAAATCAGTTATAGCTAGTAGGTATATGAAATGTGCTTATATTATACTATTAACATTGAAATTGAAATCAAACATAATAAAATATTATAACTTGTCAAAAATTAGATAAGTGATCGATCCCTATTGAGCTTAATTACAAAAGTGATCAAAAGATAATGATTTGAAAAATTGAATTTCTAAAGTCATCCTTTTATATATATATATATATATATATATCGGTGAAATTCCGAAAATATATTATTGGAAGAAATTCCAAAAATCTAACATAAAAAGAGAAATCTCAAATAAACTAAAAGTGTAAGAAATTTATTAATTATAAATCTGGTTGGAGTGGAATCTTAAATCGAGAATTTAGGAGAATTACTTAACATAAAAGAAGAATTTACTTCGAATCACTATGAAAACATGCTAAAAATTATCTCTCTTACTTAATATATTTTAATTGTATTGAATTTTATTGTATATTGCATTTATAGTGAAGTTATATTAATCTTCAATCTACTCTTCACCCCCCTCTAGGAGCTTAGCCATATAGGGTTTAACAACATTTAAGATTTAGAATTTAATTGATTTTCAATAGTTGTGATTCATATGTACTCTCAAAAATGCAAGGAATTAAAGATAATTTTTCCTTACTTAAGAAAAATTCTCTCTCAAGATAACTTATTCATACCCAACCTTATATTTTCTCTGGTGGTCATAAATATTAATCAGATTCATTAAATTATTTAAATGAGTATAAGATATTATCTAGATATACTCATATTTCTATTTACTAACTCTCCTACATCTACCAATTCGATGAACAAATATCATATTTTTACTCTTGACATTTTAGATTATATAAATGATGGTCAAATATTTATATAATATTAAATTCAAAAATGGTAAATTAATTCCAAGTAAACCATCATAAAAACAAAAGCACACATAATATCATAAGTAATCAAATCAATTTACATCTAAATTCTAGATGGAAATTTAGCAACTCGTGAATAAAAGAAGAAAAGAAACAATAATTTGCATTAAATCAAAATATCACGTTCAATACAAATTGAAAATAAAAAGGTTTAGAGTAAACTCTATGGAGAATTTCAAACATTGAGATACAAGTTGAAGTAGAATCTCCCATGGTCCAAAATCTTCAATCCTTATATTCAAATCCTAATATAATCCTAAATTTTAATTAAATAATTGAGAAAATTAGTATATTATCTATCTACTTAATTCTAATTTCTGAGAAAATACTGTATTTACATGAGTTTTTGAGGCTTCAAATACAAGATTTTCACTTTTTTGTATAGTTGTCAGCTATGGCACAGGGCCCTTGGCCTCAGGTTATACGAGGTCGTGCATTTTTCTTTTTGGAACAAATTGAGAGCAGTAGCAAATCAAAATGCATGAGTCTATGCAACATGCTTCTTCCTCCTGCACGACTCTGTGTTTCTCTGTTTTGACTATTTTTGCTTTATTTCTTTAATTAATCTTGCATTTCCTATATAAACCATATAAAACCATAAAATAAGTGAATTAATGAAATTTACGAGAATTTAACTAGAGAATCAAGCTAAACGAATAAAATCATTTACATTATATGCAAGAACATCATGTTTTAACCTATAAAAAATACCACATAAATGTTTAGTGTTTATAAATTAAACTTTTATAATAAAATATAATGAGCATTAAAATAATTTATTTTATATGCAAATCTTCCAAGTGGGTAATGGATGTGAAAAAAATGAAAATGCCCCTTCCATTTATGGATCTACAAGCAGTTCAGCCTCTGGAAAGGTTATGGGCTTCAATGGTTTAGAAGCTTCCGTTATAAAAAAAATTTAGAAATTGGGCTTTCATTTGCTTTAATTAGTTAGTTAGTTATCTCATTTTAATTTAGGGAAATTTACAAAAATACAGGAAAAAGAAAAAAAAAATCATTTTTACGATGGGAAATGTTCTTTTTTTTTTTCCTAAAATACGATTTTCTAATAAAAATCATTCGTGAATTTCATGTTTGATAGTACTATTGTAATCATCAAGAAAATCAAATCTAATTGTTAAGAATGAATGGGTTTTTACAGAGAAAATATGAAAAATGGAGGGAAAAATGTGAAAAATGGAGAGAAGCAACTCTTATTTTTGTTTCTGGTTAAAGATGTATATTTTCAATTGAAGGGGAGAGGAGAGTTAAGAGTAGGTTTTGCAAAAAAAAAAATTAGGACAAAATAAACTATAAAGAGAGAAAGAAACATGGGTTTGTTAAAAAGAGAGGAAAAACCATTTGCAAACATTAAAATATGAATTCTTTGAAAAGAGAGGAAAAATTATTACAGACATTGTGCTTTCAACTGTATCACTACTCTTTTGCTTTCTAACTAGGTAATAGTATAATTTTAATTAAAGTAATACGTGAGTAGTAAAAGCAATTAAAACAAATGAAAAAATAAAAAAAATAAAACAGGATAAAAAAATCATAAATATAAATAAAATAAAATAAAAAGTCTTATTTTTGAATTATTAAAAAATTAAAAATAAAACAAAAATTAAAGGGCTCGTAAATATGAAAAAAAAAATACAGAATTTCTTACACAGTATAAATTCCTCTTTAATTTATGGGTAACACCCATTATAGTCATTATGTATCTCCAATTCTCCCTGGGTTCGGAGGCTATGGAAATCAGTCCTTTGCCAAGTTTTTTACTTACTATAGCGCTTTTTTTTTTTTAATATTAAAAAATAGAATTAATTATAAAATTATTATTCAGAAAAATATATATTTAAATTGTATATTCGGAGCATATGAAAATTAGTCCTTTGTCAAGTTTTTTACTTACTATAGTTTTTTTTTTTTTTTTCTTTTAAGAAGTAAAATTGATTATAAATTTATTATTTAAGAAAATATATATTAAAATTATGTATGTTTACACTTATTTTACTCACTTGAAAATGTTAAAAAAATTATCCTAAAAATATATGCGATTAATTCGTCTAATTTGTGTTATATAATTTAATCCTTTACTTTATTTTTTACCCAAAAATAAAATAAAATAAAATAATCTAATTGAATGTACTATAAATATTATCAAATTAAATGTTATAAATGATTTTTTTTTAATATTTTTGAGATAATGAAATTCAGAATATGGATGGGTATAAAGATTGCATAACAACCATATTTGAGAGTGAAAATTTATTTAATATCAAACTCACCCTAAATTTATACTACCAAATTATTTTTAAAATTAATGACAAACTATAATGATAATTTCCAATGTAATCAAATTAATTAAAACAAGCATGGAGTGAAAGGCTAAAATACTGTTTTGAACAGCCAAAAGGGAAGTGCAAAAAGCATTGCTTAACAGCATCTCTTTTGCAGGAATAAAAATGTAGTAGGCCTAATTTCCAGCCAAGCCAATACACAACCAACCCAACCCCCGACATAACTCACAAGCACCTTCCCCATTCTTTCCCATAAATGATTTAAAAACCCAAGCTTTTCGCTCCAAATTCATCTCAAACACCAGATTCATGGCTTCTTCTTCTTCTTTCCCTTTGCTTCTAGCAAACCTAGATTCTGGTTTCAAGTTCTTGAAACGTAAAATCAAGATTCTACATCATAAAAGAACAGCTTCACCTCTTGTTCTTCCCATTTCAGCTGCATCTTCCACTAATAATGATAATTCTTCCTCCAAATCAACCAAGTTGGTCATTTTTTAGGCAAAGGTGGCTCTGGCAAGACTACCTCCGCCCGCCATTTTCGCAGCTCAGGTGTTTATTTTTCCTTTTCATACCTCTTTTATTTTTATGCTATTAATGTGTTTGGTTCTTGAAATGGTCATTCGGGTTGTTATGTTGCTAGTTCTTGTCAAAAGATGTTTTCAATTTGTCAAATATCATTCTTGATCTTGAATTGTTTGCTGAATTGTTTTAGTCTAGCTCAAAGGGATTGGTTCCTTTTTTTTTTAAGCTTAAATGTGAAACTTGTTGCTATTGTTGCTACTATAGAAGCTAGACTAGCTTAAGGGATTGCAAATCATTGTAATAAATCTACTGAATTTTGCAGGATCGTTAGGATCATGACAAAGAGGTCAGCTTGCTTAGTTTAATTTTATAAGCAATTAAGATTAATGGGGTTTAAGAAAAATAAACCTATTTTCTTTGAGCTAGATTTTTTTTTTCTTTTCTAAGATTGTTTCACCCTACAACAATTATGTAAAAATATTTTGCCTACCGTCTAGATCCCCAATCCTAACTTAATTTGATTTGTTTTAGGTGTGGATTTCTTGATTTGAGATGTATTTTAAGTTTTTAACCAAGATTCACCCCTGAAGCTTAACCTTTTTGTTTGATCACATGCTGATTGATCAGCATTATGCAATGGCTGGACTTAGCACATACTTGGTAATGCAGACACAAGACCCCTCTGCCGAGTATCTTCTGAACTGTAAGATTGGAACTACTCCTGTCCGGTGCAATGACACCCTTTCGGCTGTTAGGTTGGAAACCACTGAAGTGTGCTTCTTTTGCTTCTTATTTTCTGTTTTATATGCAATTGCAAAGTTTTTTCTCGTGAAGGCTTTTGGACTTTACACTTAAGTACTCTTCACATTTACAGATACTTCTTGATCATCTAAATCAGCTAAAGCAAGCAGATGCTTTTCTTAAGATGCCAAGGTTTTCTTGAAGGGGTAGGTACGTAATAGCTCTCTTAATATTCTTGTGCTGCATCATACTTGCATTAAATGTAATAGCATTTTTTATTGAAATCATTATCTTGCACTGCGACATGATAGGTAGTTGGAGAAGAGCTATGGGTGCTTCCTGCAATGGACTCTATTTTTGCTGCATTTGTCATTGAGAGGCTTGTCAGATTTGCAACAAATATGACCCATGCAAAAAAAGTAAAGCAGCAAAAATTTGACATAATAGTATATGATGGAATAAGCAGTGATGAAATTCTACGAATGATAGGTGTGCCAGTAAAGCAAGGTTTCGGAATACCGACTCTTGCTCTCTCTCTCTCTCCATTTGTGTGTGTGTGTGTGTGTGTCTCTCTCTCTCTCTCATATAATGCCTCAGTTCAACAACAAAATTGTGCGCAGATTGTGCTTGAATATCTGAGGAACTTGGCTGAAAAGACTGATCTTGGGAGACTAGCTGGCCCTTCGCTCCTAAGACTTGTTGATGAAACAGTGAATTTAAGTGGTGGGAAGTCCCAGTTGAATGGGCAAGTGAGTACAGAAATATGGTACATTTTGAAAAATGTGTTGAAGGTAAATATGATTCCCACTTCTTACATACCAGTTTCTATGCAAATTTGATAAGATTCTGTGTTGATTACATCACAGCGAGGATCTTCTGCTTTTGCTGATCCATTGAAATTCGGATGCTTCCTTGTGATGGACCCAAATAGTCCTATCTCAGTGAATTCTGCATTACGCTATTGGGGCTGTACAATCCAAGCTGGTGCACAGGTTGCTGGGGCAATTGGAAATGCTTCTCCTCATCTGAATGCAAAATCGATGGAAGAAATCAAGAACAACTTTTCACCATTGCCTTTTGATTTCATTCCACATTTCAAACGGATGACCCACTCAATTGGAAATCAATCAAAACACTGTTGGTCATGATGTAAGGGCTCTTTCTCTTTGCTAGAAAGTCACAGTGGCAGCTTCATGTCACCAGTAAAGTTTAATGAAGCTAAAAAATCAATAACCCTTTTCATGCCAGGTTTTGACAAGACATAGATCAAGCTATATCAAGTATGTCCAGTTGCTCAAGTTTTTCCTTTTTTTTAACCCTTCTGGTTCAGAAGGTTTTGCAATGTCATTTCAGACAGGTTTCCTTAGGAATCTGTGTCTTTGTGTGTGTGAGAGAGAAATGCATTCCAAAGTAGACCAAATCGAGTTTCATACACTTTCACTAGTACTGTATTTTTGTAGGTTTTATATCATCATTAGACAGGTATGGAACAGAAACCTTCTTCCTAACAATGATTGGATATATCTCATAGTTATGGGTGAGTATGAATGTAACCTTTTTGGTTAAATTAAATGTTATACTAGTTATGAGCTTCCTATTACGCCTTTTCTATGGGATAAATTGGATTTGTGTTAACTGTGAGTTTCATTGTGAGCACATCTGAAGTAGAATCATGAGATTTTGGATACAGTAAGCCTGTAATAGGTTTAATAAGATACTTGATAGTGGATATAAAAATTGTTGCTTGTCAAGATGGGTTCCCATTGTCTGTCTTAGACCTGCAATTCAGACGAAAGAAAGCTGGAGGACCTGGATTGTCCCTAGTGCAGCTCCTCCAATTCTCTTGTTGTCGCTGATACAACAGCATTGATACCAGAGATAGAGTGGAAAGAGGGAGGAGTTACCCCTTACCCCCATCCTTTCTAACCTTGCACCCATATTATATAGGAGAGATGTATTATTCTCATTTACAGCTATAACCTTTTTAAACTATTATTATATAGGAGAGATGTATTATTTTAATTACAGCTATAACCTTTCTAAACTATATTAGTAAGCATTAAGTGGATTTTGATTTGATTATAAGATTTCCAAAATTGCTGTTGTAATATGAAATTTGACCAACTTTGCTGAAGTTATTAATACATCATTGTGCTTTTTTACTCCTTTTACTGGTTTAATCTATGTTTTTTTTTTGAGCTAATCAATTCGACTGTAACCCATTTTCTCCAACTAATGCAGTGCAGGGGAGGTTCTGAGTTGTTGGTGGAAGCAGGAGACCAGAGACGTGCAATCTGTTTGCCACAAAAAATTCAAGGTACGGTAGGAGGTGCAAAGTTCATAGACAGAAGCCTCGTAATTATGTTGCAATCCTGCAAATGCAATATGATTTAATTATGTAATTCTTGATCTGAGAGTGGATGTTTTAAGCATAGATGGTGATTGTTGGTTCTGGATTTCTGGATCATCAGCCTTTGGAATACAGTTTCCTCTGTACTTGTTATATCAACACATTATTCTAGTTAGTTTAGCGGAACCTTAGAATATAACAAGGTAGATTAATAATATCAATAACTGATGCAAATTTCCTTTGAAGCATCTAATATTGTTATCAGATTATATTCCATTTATTATTAATAAAGTTAAATAATATCCATATGCCATTGGAAATTTAGCAATTTTACAAATTGAACTTCAGTACCCAAATTGTAGGAGAAATTTGTGGAATATTGTTTCTTGAAAAGTTAAAAACATATGGAGAGCATGTATGGGAGAGAATGCCTTTTGGAAACCTGCAATTTCCATCAAGCTTTTACATATATTTCAGGATCTTCTTCATAACACTAACAAACTATGAACAGAGCACTAGACAAGCTTCATGCTCAGAATTTTTTTTATGGTTCTTCATGCTCAGAATTTTCTTGATGGTTTTCACCTTTTGTTTTTCAAATCTTTCCGTAATGAGATAGGGTTGATCCTATGATCTTTGTCCTATACAGATCCAGAATTTGAACTTTTAGCATCCACTTGACCATTTTTTTCATAGAAATTTTATTTGGTTCTTGCTTTCATGTTTTTAGTAAGTATATCAAGGGTATCAAGGTCCAAACCCTAGTAGATTTTAACGTAATTTCCCTTTCTTTCAGGTCAAACTGGATTGATTGTAGTATATCAGAATCTATACACTGTTCTATGTAAATTCAAAATGAAATATAGTATGCAACAGAAAATCAAAGGCAAAAAAAATTATGATCCTTCAAGCTTATTGTCCTCTCCCATTGATGCATGAACACGGCTCCTCAGTTCTTCGAAAGTCTTCATGCTCTCTGCGTCAAAGCCTCCGGCAAACTGGAAATAGGTGCAGACAAACAAACAAATTTGCACAATATCAGGAAATTAAATAGTTGAAATATTGCAACACTAACACCACGCCAGTACCATAAAATATGCTATTTCTACCCCACTGACTGGATGATTTTCACTTGAGTATTGAACTATTGAGTTCAATATCATATGAGCAGATATGTTGGGGCAAAGTATACCTGGTGAACTCGGAAAGCAAAACGCACGCCTTGCAGAAGCAAAAACTCTCTATTTGGTTCCTTCTCAGGTCCACTCAATGCATCAAGTTCTGATGCTACACGTTTCATGTACTTCTTTGCCAGCTGCACAGATGAGAGCTTGATCTGCAAAGCATTGTATAAGCAACTCTCATGTATTCTAACATCATATTATTGAAGAAAATTCAGCACCAACACCACCAAATCAGCTTTTAGCACCAAAAAAAACCATTTCTTTTTAATTTGATGCATACCTTGCCAACAACTCCTGAATCTAATAGCCAGTCAACTGGAATTCCAAACTCTCTGTACCGTGAAATAGCCATGTCCCTTGTACGTAAAAGTGCATATACACTATTTTCCACTCTGGAAAACTTAAAAGGATGAATAAGATTGAAATTCAATAAAATGAAGTATCTACTGTTTGCAGTAGAATATATCAGGTCAACAGTAATACACCTATATGGTGATAATAGCTATCCTTCACTTACTTCTCAAGCAATTTGTACATCTTCTTCAAGGCAGCTTCGCATGGGAGGCTGGGATCATCAACAAAAGAGGAGACATGTTTCTGTAGTTTCACCAAGTCCTGATATTCAAAAGCTGCCTCTCTTAATGCATCAGCTTTACTTTCAGGCCAATCAAAGTGCTTGAGAACTGCCCGTTCATCGACCTAATAAAATACAAAGACAAAAAAGGAACAGATCAAAAACTCTTGAACAATACATCTTTTTGCTAAAGAAATGCTCAAGTCTAATTATTTGGCAATTGAACTTTGTTTTATTGGTTAAAGCTCAGAAGAAAGGGGCAGGAAGAGGGTTCACGTGTTTTCTGTATTTAATTGTGGCATGTTTCTTCCATATTTAACAAATATATCTTTTTCTCGAATAAAATCAGACCCCTTTGCTTATTTTAAGCTGTGATTGCCTCTGGCAGATGACTTGCACATTCTAGACGGTAAGAACTTATGGCATACCAAGAAGGAGAGTTCCTCATCTAGCCAATTGACAAAGGCCACCAAATCCTCTATGTTAGTGAAGGAAGCTGCACGAACTTCAGTTGCCAACGACTGCACAAAATCTCCTTGAGTTTCTACATCAGCTTTCACCTGGATGCCACACAAGGTTAGCATCATTACAATATTTGATATGAGAGATTAACAAAAATGAAAAACAAAGGCAAAAGTTAACGCACAGCTAAAAGGAATGATGATCTATTCTCAATCTCCCCGATCATGTTGCTCCTAGCATCAGATGCATTAGATGTTGAAGAAATCAAAGATGACGTATCCTTCTTTGCCTCACGTTTCATCAATGTCTGATAGAACTCGACTACTTCAGGAGCTCTGTGAACTTTATCACCACTTCCTGCCCCTCTTGGCAAGCTTCCAGGTGGAGGGGGAGGACGAGGTGGTCCACTAGGCGGCGGCGGTGGCGGGGCGCCTGGTGGAGGAGGTGGTGGAGGTGGCACTCCACTTGAAGGAGCAGTATTTGTGCCAACTGGAGCACCAGCAGATGGTTTAGGAGGTGGCCGAGGTACCCTAGGAGGCCTCATTTCCATTTGAGCAAGTTTCATCTTGCTTATTGTTTGAGAATCAACAGTTTTACCATCATTAGATTGGTCATTTGAGTCACCAGAAGCAGCTGGTTTCACTTTTATTTGAGCAAGCTGTGAGGGCAAACTTACAGATTTCTCTCCACCACCCTTTGCTCTAGAATGAAATTTTGAATTTTCACCAAATCTTGCTGATCTTGCTTTCTCTGCCTTTTCTTTAATCTGCTTCTCCCTCTCTAAAGCCAACTTATGCCGGTCTTTATAGGCAGGGTATTTTTCATCAAGAACTCCTTCGACTGATTTAGACATTAATTGGAACGATGAAGCAACATTTATATGCGAGTCACCAGTAGAGACTTGTGTTCTAATTTGTGGAACATTTGAAAGGGTTTCAGGAGAATCGGGAATATCTTGATCCATCTTCCCAAATGTAGTGATAGCGACACTATCACCAGCATTCCTCAACATCAAAGCTTCCAGTGGACCCCTGGATCGCTGGCTGATGCTTGTCCTGCTTGGAGAGCCTCCAGAAAGGGATCTGGATGGAGATGAAAGAGCACTTAAATCATCTTTGCTTTTACCCCATTTCTTGAGCTTTTGGATTAAACTAGGTTTCTTACTGAGACTACTGTATCTGCTACTGGAACTATCAACTGAAGCATTGTCAAAGTCCTCACTTCCAGGAGAAGACGGGTGAGAAAAGTTGCTTTCAAGATCTGTGTCTCCTTGTCCACGTTCTGATCCTGCATAGTCTAACATTAGCTGTTTAGCCTTCCCTTGGGACTTGGGGCTCAGACTTTTGTTGAGATCACGTGCTGAAATTTTTCCTGGAGGTGCTTGATAGTTCCGGAGCTCATACCTCAAGCATGCATTGACCCAACGAAGGTACACTAGTTCTTCAACTTCACTAAACCTGTTCATTTGAAGTCCTTCCACTTGCTTTAATAAGTCTTCATTGGCATGCCTTAAATTATTAACCTCCTCTCTTACATTGGCAACCATTTCACTCTGCAGCATCATGAGAAGGGGGTGCATAGTAAGAACAAGTTTAACCAATCATCAATGTTTTTAGAACTGAACCAGTTAAAGAACCAGTGAAAGCAGAGAGTCAGAAAGTCAGAAGTCTGACCGGGATCAAACTGATTAAACTGAAAAAAAATCGATATATATATATATATAATTTGATATTTATTATATATATAATGAAAATAAATATAATGCAATTATAGATAAATCAACAATATATATAAAGTCGTATTTCTTATAGAGTCAATCCAATCACATTAAATAAGAAGTTATCTATATAATAAGTTATGGACATTCACTTGCTCAAATATCTACTTACGCAATAAGTTAACATGCAACAGAGTCATGATTTTGACGTTGGATAGATTTTGTCATCGGATAAAATTAAAACGAAACTACTGAAATTCTCTTAATTTCTTTTAACTCGAAACAGTACCCTTTTTACTTGACAAAAACGAACTCGAAACGGTACCCTTTTTACTTGACAAAAACGAAGTCGTTTTGATAAAAAAAAAAAAAAAATGCTGACCAATCCGAACTAGAAAAATCGGTCCAGTTCAACAGGCTAACCGGCCGGTTCATCAGTTTTTATTCCAGTTCTTAAGGAACAGGTGTAAGGAGCTAACCGACCCGGTTCTTGATTTGATTCCTAATTTTTCCTATTCTACTGGCCAGTTCGGTCCAGTTTTGATAACCATGCCAATCACATATACAATCATACATTCAAGATATTTAAGTGTGAAATTTTACTTGTTAAAAGCTAATATATAGTCCTTTTTGCTAAACTACCTTCTAGAAATAAGCATTTCTTAAATATCTATAAACAGTTTGGCATCCTGCATATTTGTGCAGATTATACTGGTGAAACTAAGGACAGAAATGCTATAGGCACAACAACAAAATGTGTAAACTACAGATATCCCTAAGAAAAAAAATTTAGTTCAATGTATCACGATTGCTTAGATGGTCCTTAAATTCCCATAATAATAATCCATCTACTCATTTACCCCTGAAGTAATAGCATAAAAGGTCAAAATATCATAAGTAATAGCAAACAAACAAGTTCAAACCCAGAAAATATGGAGGGAAAGTTTAGAACGAATGAAAAAACAGAAATGTGCATGAAAGTTGTATGAATAATGAACAATATGGCTCGAACCTCTGTCATATTGGAAAGGGCAACTATTTTAGCTTGAGCAGCATCCAGTTTAACAGTCAACTCCCTCTTTTCATGCTGAAGCTCTTTATTCTTCCTCCTAAGTTCCACAACTTCCACCTCTAAGTCCTTCACAATCTTCAGTTTCTTCTCAACCTCAACATCTTTCTTGATGGCCTCTTCCTCTTTAGCCTGAAGACCAGAGACTTGTTGTTTGAGCAACAACAATTGGCCCTTTGTCTGGTTGGCATCTAGCTGAATTTGCCTCTGCAGTTCCTTTATCTTGTTTCTTGCCACCTCCAATTCCTTCCTGGCCCAAGCTCCTTGTGCAATCTCTTCTTCAAGCTTCTTCCTCTCAGCCTGCAAGGAGCTAATGGTAATATTTAACATGTCAATCTCAACTGTCTTGATCTTGAGCTGCCTTTGTAATTCATTGATGTCTGATTCTTGCTCCTTTAGTCCATAGTACTCAAGCAATTCGCCTTCAAGTTTAACCTCTCTTTCCTCCAATTCCTTTACTAGGTTCCGCAAACGTTCCAGTTCGCTTGCATTGTTTGCCATCTCACTTTCATAAATCTTATCTTTCTCTGTCTTGTTGATCTTGTCTCCAGGTAATGGATATCCAATCTCCCCAGAAAGAAGAACCTCAAATTCAGATAGAATATCTTCATCATCCACGTGGTTGAATACACTGCTTATCAGTTTGACTTCTTCTTCCTCTTCTTCTTCCTCCCCCTGCAATTTTATTGCACATAAGTTAGATTAAAAAAAATACACACACAATGAACTGCATCTAATTTCCATAGGAAGAGGCTATGTTGATTAGAAGACCAGGCATGGGGTAAAAAATGAGATTGCCGTTTGTTTTTGTGCACTTACATCCTTATTTTTGAGCCTATCATCAAAATATGTAAATTGCTCCTCGTTTTCCCCCTTGATTCGATGACGCTCAGCACTTTCTTCACCATTTTCTGAGTTTCAATTTCACCAGCCCAACCATAAGGATTTATAGAAATATGTAGAAGGCAAAAAACAAAGATAAAGGAGTCTTCCATATAAACTATGCCATCTACATTTATTATGTTCACATGTGAAAAATAGAATGACCAATGATAAAAGTAGGAAGCTGAACAAACAGTCAAAAATTGATGAGTCGAACTAATGCAATTTACTACCTGAAGGCTTGACTTGACGAGTGGATGACCTCGAAGATTGGATATTAAGCTGCTTAACCGTGTAGGCTGCAATTGAAGCAGCAACCAGGAAGCCTAACCTGACTATCATGTAGGTATTGTTGATAGCAGAATCCTAACCTTCCATTTATTGAAACAAACAAATTCCAGAACACTTCACCAATTTCTTCCAAACCCCATAACTGATATTCAAGCCATCAGTGCCGTGGAAATGCGCCAAGAGCTACACGGTTATAGAATCTCCAACAGCCAAGGGAGATCGCAAAATCCTAGTACAATTCTAAATAAAACTCAGATTACAAAAACCTATAATCGTATGAAAATTCAATGGCTATATCCACCTATTAATATTTGAATAAAAAATCTGCATTATCATCTTATCAGGTTTACAGGCCTTTCAAAGAGAGGCTTACTTCCCAACAAAGAGTTCCTGATAAGCAGAATTCCAACACAACTGTCATTCTGAGAGGTACAGGAACCACCAATATAACTAGTGGCCAATTTTGCTTCAAAAATATGTTGATTATTTGCATAAAAGGATGGGTGGGTCTAACGTATATAACTATTTTCTTTCAAAGTAATTCATACAGTGATCGCAACTCAGAGATCAAGACTGAAAGAGGCAACAGTAACAGTAAAATTTGAGTAAAAACGTGTCTTGATATCCTGTTTAAGCAATGTATCACTTGTAAATGTAAAAAGAAAAGGAAAAGGAAGTTACTAGAACTGTCCGGTGTCCTATATCATTTAATAAACGAAATTTTGGTGGTTTTTATATGCAGCTAATTTTTAGGTGCCTTGCCTGATAAATTTAATGTCAAGTTTATCACAGCTCGAGGACCAAATTATAGACAAACATCAACCATTTGATTGACCTTACAATTTTCTTGATATTTTCTTTTGTTAAAGTATTTACATAACAAATCTTTGATTAAAGGGTTCAGATTTATCTGATTGGTGTGCCTTTAGATAATACCATCCATTCACAGCCATTGGATATTGGCAGAGGACACACGGAGTAAATCATTGATTAGTAAGTGGGGGTTTTCAGTACAAGGACTAAGGACCTATTATTAAGGTGGGTCCAGTTTCTTTTTGGCATCACAACGCAATAGAGAATGAAAAGTACATTGGTTTTAATATAAAGATAGAGGTAAGGTAAAGGTAAGGCTGAGATTTAATTCTAGGGTGTTTATTTAATGGACTGGAGCATTTGTAAGATTTAAGCCAAGCCTATAAAAAGAAAGCCAAACTTTTTGGAGATTGACTGCTAAAATCACATGTTGTATTGTCTGGCTTTTCTCTAGAGTTTATTAGTGCTAATGTCTTTTGTCTCTCTCTATCTGTGTTCAATTAGGATGGATGATTAACGTTAGGGAAGCTCTATTTATCGCAAAACTAACTCAGCTAACTCAACTCAATTCAGCCTTGAGATCGGATACATGATTTTTTTCTTTCTAATGATGACACTGAAATTCCAAATAGTGAATTAAACAATGTAAAATTATGGAAAATGAATGGTTGAAATCACCAAAAATGGAACCCTATTGAAAAAATCAGGAGGGTCTGGGTGGGTGACCTGGCAAAGTTGAAAGCAGACAACTTTTGACAGAAACCTCAGCATAATTATCAATTCCAATGTTTGGCCGAGGAATTTGTTCGTGTAAACTTGTCAAAGGGATAATTTAGAGAAAATGAAAGGAAAAAAACTATATATATATATATATACATATATATGAAGGAAAAAATTAAATTCCTTGTCTAGGTCTTAAATTTAGTGGAGTCCACTGCCCCCAGTAGCAGCCAAAATGTTATCCAAATTTAAAACAAATCCAGGGGCTATGTGCCTTTCATAATTTGTGATTATGTTTACTGTTCTACAGAAGAAAGTTTAATTATTTTCCATTAGTATTAACTATTGTCTACATTCACAGAGCAAAAATTCAAGTTTGAAGTGTAGGGAAAGGTAAAAATTAAAATGCGTACCTACTTATGAATTGGTTGAGTTAAGCAAAGAGAGAAGCTTTAACTCGATGATTAATCATTCCCAGAACAGGAACAGGGAGCTGAAGCTGAAGCAGAGCAAAACCAGAAGTGAATTCCCTGGGCGGCAATGACAAGTTATTTTGAAAGTATTGGGTTTACACCTTTTTAATAAAAAATCAAACACAAAAAAGCTCTTTTAACTTTCTCAAATTACTGATTTACCCTCAACATATTTACTTTTGTTTTTAATCTTTTTAATTTTTTAATTATTGGCTGTAACACATACTCGAATTCAATATCTTCCAAATTATAATCATATAAATGACTCCAATATCACTAAATTAAAGGTTGAGTGATCCTTTAATCAAGACAGTTTTGCAGTTTGTACCTTTGCTCATTAGAAATTGAAGTAGAATTGTTATAAGGTGGTTGCATGAGTTCTTGTTTTATATTTTTTAATAATTGTAAATATATATATTATATTTTAACATTTGAGGAAATTAATTAATAATGTGTAATTAAATATATTTCCTAAGAAAAAAAAAATATTTTTATGCGTACAACTCAAAATAATAACATAAAGTTATATTACACATTTTTGAACTTCAGGCAAATTTAATTAGAGATCAGGCAGAGTGAAACAATGAGTTCTAAACTCATTCTCACCTTACGCAAATTCCCATTAGCTCATGCTATTGCTTTCATGGTTGTGGCAGAGGTAATGGAAAAGAAAGTGATATATTTTCTACAAACAATTATATAATTTCACCGTCCAAAGAGTGTCTGGTCATAATCTTTTGCTTAATCTTCAACTCGAAGCTTGTCTGTGGGACATTCTGTGCTAACACTATCAATGGTCCTAAATTGAAGTAGTATTTCATGCATTGGTACCGAAGAATTTTTTTTTTTTTTTAAGAATTGAGGGAAGAAAATCTAATTAGGGTCTATTGCTTGTAGGATTTTTAATCGTTCTGGCGTGTTCAATTGAAAATCAGATCAAAACTCAATTTAGTTTGTTGACCCAATCACAACACATTCAAGTTATAAAAAAATAACTTAATGTCCAATTATTTAAGCAAGATACTTATTAATACTAATTTCCTTCATAATATTATATTATATCTATATAAATAAAAAATAATAATAGCTATTTTCTCATAAAATATCTATTACTAATTTAATTATTTTTTGCTCAACCTCCGATTCAATCCCGGTTCAAAGACCGAACTGATTTTGAAAACCGTACAGGTGTTCTATGCAACTCATAGACATGCAATCCCAACAAAAATTTTGGGGCACTGAAGAAAAAACATCCATATGCCTTCAATCTCCATAAAACCTTATCAAATGTTTGTTTGACATTTAACGGCACAAATCAATGATTATGATCTGCATTTATCAATTCATACACGAGGACATCCAAGAAAGAAATCACGGTATCGTCCTGACATTATCAGATAACATTAATTTATGTGAAGAGCCTCGGTTCAATTCCCCTCCTAGAAAAACAAATTCATTACACAATTATTCACAAAACATAAAAGAACCTGGTTGGCAACTTGAATCATTTATCCTTCAGCTCTAACTGGTGCAACCCTCCATAGAGCTTTTTCAGGCAAGCCACTGAACAGAATCACAGCGTAGAAGATAAAAATGTTTGTCAAAGTCACCAGGAATCTCATCAATTCTTTAGTTGCTTAATTAATCAAGGAATAACAACGCCTTGATTGCTATCCTACAAAGACATAAGACCAAAATCCCCCATCTGATATTACATTTCCAATCATGGTTTCTTAAATAGCCCTCCATCAACAGAGAACAAGATCCGATTATTATTGTATAATCTCCACTATGTTACCATTATATTCAGCTTTGGTTGTCCCATTTCCACCTTCGTCCTACCTCCTCAAGAACTTTAGCACGGGCTTGGTTTTTCCTAGCTTCATCTTCTACCCAAGATCTGCATTGGTTGCTTCTAATAATTAGAACTACATATCAATAACAAATCAGAATTTTAATACATACACTAAATAACACAAGTTCAGCAGAGCAGGAGTTTGACATCAAGTCTCAACAAAATTTAATTGTACACCATTCCAGAGCAGAGTAACTTGGCTAAAATGCACGCTTGAAAACCAACAAAAATATATTGTCAATTAACATTCTCTCTCTCAAAGTACTCTTATGAATCAGTCGGTGAGTTCTAGAGCATGCTTCATCTTGACAGTAGATGCAATAACTAGACATCAAATATATAGCTTATGAATCTGTGCAGCACTCTTGCAAAACTTTGCTCAACAACTTCAAAGTTCAAGCAAAAAGAGAGAGCACAGAAAAATCTTCATTTAGCACAAGTTAATCAAACAATTCAATTCAGAAGATATTCATTGAATATAGCATCAGCTCCAAGATAAAATACAACTATGGAGAACACATAGGGTCAGTCCCTTTGGTTTTGCTTTCACACACACACACGCCCCTCCTTTTTGTTGAAAAAAAAGTAATGCTTGATTAAACGAGGATAAGTAATATTTGAAAAGCATAAGAATTGCATTTTAATTTCCTTTTCCCTCATCTCATGTTATGCATTCATATATTTATCAAGTAAAACTTTCTTATTATTGTATTTGTTTTCTAACAAATCAAAAATTGTAGAACAGTAATTTTTAGGAAGTGTAAAGCAATAGGCAAAAATTTGAAACAAACATAATCATAATGGATATGGCTACCCTTTGACATTTCTCTTACCCTAACCATAAAAATGGGGCAGATTTCCATTTCATCACAGATACTGTAACTTCTAATGCAACCAGAAACCGTGAAATTCCAGATTAACTATCAAATCAATGACATAATGATGTGGACTTATCCATTTATAGGATTAGCCATCTTTCAATGAACAACCACAATCCAGCAATTGCCAGATCAAGCTTGAAAATAATAGCAATGATGTTCATATATACATTATTATTATTATATTTACCTAAGAATTCGAATAGCTTCTATTTCAGCTTCCAGTACAGATTTTGAATCAAGAATCCCTTCCTGCTTGGACTGTAAATCACCAAGCAACTCCTGTAGATTACACTGCTCAGCAACATAAACTTCCCTCTCAGAAGCAAGCCTTTCTGACATCTCATCAACCTCTTCCTTCAGACCAAGAAGGAGTTGTCTCTGACAGTCCATGGCTGCCTTCTCCTTCAAATACTCTGCCAAAGCTTTTGCCTGAACAGTTTTCTCATGTTCCAAATCATGTAAAGCAGTAATGTAAAGTTTTTGAACCTGAAGTCCACGGGTTCTTTCCTCATTCATCTTACCATCCCAAAACCTCTCTATATCTCCTTTTTCAAGTAACTCAGACCTTATTTCCTTCATTGCAGCTAGCCTTGAAGAATATTCAGCTTCTTGTCTTAATATTTCATTGCAAACTGCTTCTGTCATCCTGCCACTTGTCAGTGCCACTGCTGCTTGGGCCTTTGTCATAGGTTTAGTTGGTTGAAACCGCTTACTCTGTCCTGAATAAAATGAAATATGGGATCATCATCTTCATGTGTGATTCACTGGCATGAAAATTTGTACATCTGATCTGACCTTGCTCAACTTCCCCTCCAAAGAAAATGCCACAAGCCAATGATTTTAAAATAATGATAAACGAATGCCTATACATGAGTCACTAAATAATATGCAAATTGATTTACCTGCAATCTTACAATTTTGTTAGCACAGAGGAAATGCCAAGTGTTCTTAACTTCTTGTTTCTAATTTTTTTATGGGTTTAATTTGTGTTAACTATAGGTAAAATCCTCTTCATTTTATCGTCTAAAACAGCTAAAATACTCGTATCTTGTGAATGAGCCCAGTACTTTGGATACACATTCACATTTGTACCTGTGCTTTAGGTTATGCACTTCATAGAACGTGTGTGTAGAATGCAGCAATATAAAAGTGGCTAGAACAGCTGTAATTCTTAATGTGAAAGTAATAGAGGGCAATATACCAAAAACTTTTCTGATTATGCTCTTGTCCCCGGCCAGCATGTCGATAAGGAGTTCAGGTGATGCATCCGAACCAATCTCTTTCACATCCATATAATCTACTTTTATTTTTGACATCTGGACTGTATATAAGTCAGGTTTTAAAAGCTATGAAAGGCTAGTGAACAAATCCATTGAACTTTTAAATTATTCTTCCTTTTAATCAACTCCACAAATTTACGAACCATGCATTTGAAATATATTTTACCTGTTCTGTTACTCCTGGCATGAAATCATACTCTAACTGAGCTTTCCAGTTGATCAAATCTTGCCGAGAAATAAACCTACAGCACCATGTATATTTTATTGAATTGAGAAGTAAAATATTGGTTCTTCAAAAGGTATAAAATAAAGAGAAAAATGGAAACTTCAAATGCTGGGGAAAAAATCTCCAGATTACCATATAATTATTACATATGAATACCTCTCAGGGTGAAAAGAAAAGCTTCCATCTCCTTTTGAGCTGTCAGAACAGCAATCGGTCCCTGATATCTTGCTGGGTATTACACCAGCTTCTGCAAGAGCTATTTCATAAACCCAGAAATAAATATGACAGAGCCTTTAGGACAAAGACAACCTTAAAATATTAATTTAGGGGAAAAATACACTTTACCTTGGATGGAATAAAAATCAGGATCTTCAACACCCACATCATCAAATGCAGCAGCTACAGAACCAGAAAGTAATGCAGATGGAACAATTCTATGCTTTGGATTTCTACAGACCAATAATATATTGGTGAGCTAAATAGTGCAAAGGCATTCATACTACTTAATGTATTTACTTTAACAATATTTCCACCATGTGCATAGACAAGTTTCTACCTTTCCAATAATGAATTTAGGCAGACTAACCACCTTGCATATTCCCTTCTAGTGCACAATTCATCAGCCCTTACGTCATCTTCAATTATCTGTAATCTTAGTTAAAGTTGAAAGATACATGCTCAGAACCAAACTAATACCTCCATTCACGTTAATATACAATTACACAGCTAGACGGTAAAAAGGGGGAAAAAGGTGAGGTGGGGCTGGGGGCCTGGACTGCAACCACGTCACAGAATTTGAACTTGGATAAATACAAATCATTGATATTATATAAAAGGTTAATCAAAACTATAATCAAGCACAAGTACAACAAGAGTTCTTTGGCACTGAAGAGTATCCACTTAAGAGTGCAGGTAATAAAAGTAAATCCCAACAGATCATACGTTCATATGCAATTTAGATTTAATCAGGATAGTTCTCTCCACTCTTTTGACTGGCTAGGTATCAGAATTTCAGCAGCACAGCACACAGCTCTTCAGGTTCATTTACGTATTGCAAGCAAAAATAAATGAAGAAACAAAAGAGAACAATTAACACCGTACAATCATGAAAAATACTGAATATTGTATACACAACTGATACCTTGTTAGCAAGAAGATAGGGACTTTCGAATTAAATAAAAAGGGTTCTAACAGCGAACCTTAAGCTTCTTCAAAACCGATAAAGCTTCCAGTTGAGTAGAATCCACAGGAACTGATATTTTAAGTTGTTCAAGCTTATGTGCAGATACTAAAGTACAAAAACAAAAAGAAAAATATTCAAAAAGCAGAATCAAAATTTTCAAAGGGTTTAAGGTTGACTTATCTGTACTAAACTATAATTTCCAAGCTCTAGAAATGACATTATAGATGAGACAATGTCTCTATAGAAAGTAAAGTACCTGATGGTAGAATTTCCCCAGTAGATTCAGTCACAGTCTCAGAAATGACAGCATTTTCCTCAGTAATGGAGTCATTAGCTTCAATTTTATCCGCTTTGCTATCAATTGGACTTACAATCCCATGTAAAGCACGAAAGGGACTATGAAATTGAAAATTAAACCCTGTAAAATTGCAATTCCAATGCAATTCAAATTAACATCCAAAGAACAATAACATCAAACAAACACTTCCCTTTTCGTCGATTACCTTTTCTAGAAAGTGAGAAGCAGGCAATGGCAGTGATAAGAGCAGCGACGCAAGTCCCGCCACCAATCAGAATTGCAGAGAATCCTACACTCCACAAAACAATATATACAAAAACAAAAACTAAATCTCAATTAGTCATTGAATTATGTGATTGAGGCAAAATCAAAACCTTTCTTCTTATATCTCGGGGGAGTGGCTTCAACAATCGCCCAACCGTTACAACCATCATCATCGGAGGACTGGGCAGGAGAGAACCAAGAGAAATCCCGGTGGTTGTCAGTGAGAGAAGCGGAAAGGCGGAGTCCTTGAGGGTTTTTGGATCTGAGAAATGAGTATGGAGAAGTGAAAATGGAAAAATTATTATGGTGTCGTATAAAAGAACGAGTCGCAGCGGATCGAGGGAAGAGAGATGATGGAGGTGAAGTAGCTGAAGAACACATTTTTCTTCTCGGAAAGTGAAATATTCAAAGCATTGAATAGAAGTGAAGAAGAAGAGCGAAAATTTTAGATAATAATTTCTTGCCTTATTTATTTATTTTTAGGACAAATCAGAGTTACTGCGGAAATATCATCGTGTGGGCCAGTGTGAGCCTTAAGTTGGGCCAAAATTGAATGCAAGACATACTGTCTCGAATAAAATAAATAATATTCTTATTATTTAGTAAATGGAATGAAATAAATTTTTTATTTTAAATTTGGGTTAAATTTGAATAGAATGAAATATTCGTTTTGAATGTGATATAATTATATATATTTTTATTTTTAATATTATATTTATATTTAATTTATAATAAAAATATATATAAATATATTATATTTTTTTATTTTTAAAATTATATTTTTATTTAGTATAATAAAAAAAAAATATAAATAAATATATAAATATATTTTTAAAGAAAAAATAAAAAATATATAAATAGGTATTATATGTTGTACTTCATTATCCGTTTTATTTTATTTTTAAATAATTTGAGTTCTAATTTTATAAAATTGGACCTAAATTTGATATGTTGTTATCTCTACAAACATAGTTTAATCTAAGAATAAAGTTTTGAATTTTTTTTAATTACTGAAATAATTACAATGTTAATGTTTGAATTTTATTTTTTATAAATTATATTTAAATAGATAAAAAAAATTTAATTAAATATTGTCAAAGGGACAAATAAACTTTCAACTACTTCATCTTTTTCAATAAGTCATTTTATTTAATTGTGGTGTAATTAAACCTCTTAAATTCTTTAATTTAATTCAAATAAACTCAATTTGAACGGAATTATTAACTTTTCATCTAAATTAAACTTATTTTAATTAAATTGAAAAATTTTATGGATCTATTTATACGTTTGTTATTTTTTCAAATTAACCTTATATATTTTATTATTTATTTATTTTTCTAATTTTTCATTGTATAATATTATTTTGTCTATTTTAATTTTATAAATAAATAAATTATTAACAATATTATGTTGAATTAGTTATTTTAGAATTTATGAAATTATAAATATTTTTATTTTATTTATCTTTTTAATAATAGATAATATCATAAGTAAATAAGAAAAATTATAGTTTATGTATAATTTTAATAATTAAATCTAAATCAATAATAAAGATGAGCAAACCCATTCATCCATTATACTAATAATTAGAGTTAATTTTATTTTATTTGTTATAGATATTAAATTAAATTATTTAAATAAAATGAAATTTAATAATAAAAATTTATAAAATCTTTCATTTATAAAAACTCATATCTTTTATTTTCTTATTGATTTGGGTTAATTATTAAGATTATATTGTAAATGATAATATTTTTTTATTTATAATTTTAACTAGAAAAAAAAAATTTAGTACGATGCAAGAAAATTATTCTTAATATTATTTATTATAAAAAAAAATAAAAAATAAAAATATTTATAATCTATTAAATTCTAAAATATATAATCCAAACATAATATTATTAATAATTTATTTATATATTAAATTAAATAGATAAAAAATATATTGTATAATGAAAATTTAGAAAAATAAATAAATAATATAATGTATAAAATTAAATTGAAAAGAAGAAGTCAAAAGTATAAATAAGTATTAATTTAACTCAAATAGATAATTTAGACGAAAATTTAATATATTCTTTTAAATTGAGTTTATTTGAGGTAAATTAAAAATTTTAAAAATTTATTTATACCACAATTAAATAAAATGATTTAATTGAAAAAACTGACATAGCATAGCGATTTATTTTCCCTTTTCCCATTAAACATATATTTGTTTTAAATTTTTTTTATTTAAATTAGGAATAAGGTATAAAAAAAAATTGAGTTTTCACGTTTTTCCCTTATAAAATCCTTGAAAGAAATTATTGAGTAAATTAAACTCTTGTATTTTTTCACTTGGGATACATAAGCCCAAAGTCCAATAGAGTTAATATTTTCATTCTGTTTTTTACCGAAAATTAGTTTTTAGTCCCTTTTTTTTAACAAAAATTACATTTGAATTCCTCTATTTTTCAATCATTTAAACATTTGAATTACATATAATTGTTTTTTTAAAAAATCCCTCTGCATCAATAATTAAACAAATAAATAAAGTAATCAATATCAATAGTAAAATTGATTTAATGAATAAATTAAATATATCATTTGTTTTATTGATTAAATTTTATTTTTTTATTTTATATAATAATTTTTAATAATTAATATTTTTTATAAATTATTTATAACTGAAAAAACAAACATATTTAATAAATATAAGTTAATAAAACACCAACTAATAAATATAATATCAAAATTATATTTAATATATATAAGTTAATAAATTAATTTTATTAAAATTATATACTTATAACTTCTAAATATTATAAAACTCATTAAGTTAAATTAATAAATAAAAAAATCTATCAAATTTAATAAAAAATAATATGGATGAAATTATGAAGAAATAATGTACTTACTAAGAAAAAGAATATATTAAAATTAATATTTTAAAATTTATAAATGTAAAATATAAATATATAAAAAAGATAAATATAATAAACTAAATTGAAAAAATACAATTGGTGTTTTAATTTAGTGACAATGTAAGACTACTTTAAAACTAAATTATAATTCAAGTTTAACCAATAAAACTAATGCCAAAAAAATTAAAAATAATAATAATTAGTAATATACTCAAAAATTTAATTTAGTTAGTAAATTAAATTTAATAAATCTATTTATTAACGATTAAATAACTGGAAAGTACTTTAATATAAAAAAATTTTAAAATTTATGAATCTTATTTTATTTATATAAAAAATTATTTATTTTATTTATTTTAATCAATTGCTATAAAATAAATAAATAAAAAATAATTTATTTATTTATTTTATAGAAAGTGGATACCAATTTATTTTATTTTATTTACAAATCAAATTTATATATTTTATTTATTTATTTTAATTAACTGTAATTATAAATAAAAAATAAAATTTAATGATTTAATTATGGATGTAGAGGGAGTATTTTTAAAAAATAATTATATATAATTTAGATATTTAAATGATAAAAAAAAAAGCTATTAAAATATAATTTTCACTAAAAAAGAAACGATTAAAATGTATTTTTAGACAAAAGCCGACAAAAATGTTAACTCCATTAGGTTTTAGGTTTTTTTGTCCGAAGTGAAAAAAATTCAGGAACTTGACAGACTCAATAATAATATACTCAATAATTTCTTCAAGAACTTCCAAGGAACAAACATAAAAACTCAAGGATTTTTTTTGAGCCTTATCCTTTAAAACCAATTATTTTATTTCATCCACCACTATATTCATTCTTGTTTTAATGTACATTTTTTTCCTCTTTTTTTAATGAAAAATGGTAGAAAATTCAGTAGAAAATTGAGTTTTATTTTTGGAATAAAGGAGAAAGAAAATAATAAGAGAGAAAAACAAAAGGCAATTAGAGGCATAAACATGATATAGATTTTTAATGGTGGTATTATTCATGGGTAAATTTGTTAATTTTACCCATTTTCTTATAAAAAATTCAAGTAAATGCATTTAATTAAAAAAAATAATTAAAAAAAGGCAAATATGTTTGTAGAGTAAATAAATGAAAATCAGTAGAGTTTCAACATTAACCATTGCATAGATCGACTACAAACAAGGGTACATCACCTAAATCTCAAAAGACAAGTGAAATGCTAGACCCTCCCATGTTCTTAGTTGTCACTACACCTTCCCCATTTCTGCACCCAAATGCTCTCCTACTGTTTTTGCTGTATGAACTATTTTTTTTTTTTTTTGCCTGAGCAACCAGTGAACAAAAACTTCCTGCTGCAAATGATCAACTTGAATGTGAAATTATTTGTGAACCAATTTGGGATGTAAAAACAGTAATAAACAGAATTGACACAATCATGCGGTTTTAACAGATGATATTTTCCCATTCACTTGAAGAAGATCACTCTACAACAATAGCACCACCAACCAATCGACTACACAGTGGGAAGTTGTAGTTCATAATCTAGTGGTCTATAGCCATCCCCTTTATCAGTCATGGGTGTAATGACTGCAAGAATTACACAGCCTCCAAGAACAACAATTAGCATACCCATAAAGTTCACCAACAGCGCCTCAGAGGAGTAGCGCGATATTACATGGTTGGTTTGCAAGAATGTGGTTTTCTCCAGAATTCCTGTAGCAGCTGTGCCAACTGCAAGTGCATATGTGTAAATCCCAAAGAATATATGCCAGGGAAGCAGAGCAGCTCTGCTGCTCATTGAACCACCTGGATACCAAAAGGTTGAAAAACCAGCAGCCCACTACACAAGGGTAAACAAAAAAAAAATCACTAGAAACTAAACAAATTTAATTCAAGGGTTCGCTAATACTCACAACAAGAACAGGCATATCTTAGTATCATATCCAAGTCAAGCTATGCATATCACTGGGCATGCACAAACTGATATACAAGCTGAATAGCACGTTATCACTGGTATGTGTAGTGAACATGCATCTAAAATATTTGGCATTCCGTCCTAAATTATGCATACATGGAGGAATACCTATGTGTCAATGTTGCTTGTCAGGCCTACTTGTGCAGTACCACCTTTACCATTAACATCACGTGTTGATGTTATAGAGGATTTGAGTGATTTAATGAATAAACTTTAAACAAGTAAAGGTTGCAAGAGGGTGGAGAAAACAAACCTGGATTCCAAATAGGAATAGACAAGCAAGACCGAGCCATGAATGCAGACTGTAGAAATTGTCAATACCCTTCTCATTGTGAAACTTATAAGCAGCCCACGCTCCTATCAAACTTAAACAAAACGCTAGAGATTGTATTGTAAGATGCACTGCCTTTCTGAAGTTTTTAGTTCCAGAGACTGTCCTATATACTAGCATGGCTGCATAAATTAAAAAGAAAAAGAAAAAAGAAAGAGTATCCCTGTTAAATTTCTCAGAATACTTATTTATTTACACTCAACAAGGCAGCTCATACCAATACCATTGCTAACTTCCCTAAGACCTAAAATGCATCACTCAAATTAGACAGTAGATCTGTTAAACCAACTCCAACATAGCAAGAAACATGATTGGGAAATACCAACATTACATATTTCAAAATTGTGAAAGGATAAAAAGACCCAGTTGTACAATCCAACATATGGGATTGGAAAACTCAAAATGAATAATTCGAAAGCGAAACCTTTTCATGTGGATAGAAATGCATATGGGCATATGACATATTTACAATAAAGGAATTACATCCAAATTCTGGATGGAAAATTTTATCTTTCATAGATCTGCATAAAACCTATAGAGTGATCATGAAATCCCACAAAATTAAAGCATAAAATAAAGTTCAAAATCCTGGAATCTGTTTTCCTTAGAAAGCTCAGCAAATAAAGACTACCTTCACCATTTAAGAGAATAAGGCTGATCACCAGCAGTACAGGATGTACCTATCCGCGACAAGCAAAAAAGAGATCAAACACCAATCCAATTATATCAATCAACAGAACAATACCAAAGGATAGAGAAGAGAGAGGAGATTACATTAAATATGAGATCTTTGTTGTTTGAAGAGAGAGACAAACCGCCTCTGAAGTGAAAAGCCCATATCAGAATCAATACTGACACTACCACTCCAATTCCCCTTACCATCGTAGTAATTATCGGAAACCCAACAATGGGAACTGCCATTCTAACCGTTTCAGTCACCAAGACTAGCTGCGATGCTGTGGTGCGTTT
Organism: Aleurites moluccanus; assembly: GCA_948193065.1. Lineage (NCBI taxonomy): Eukaryota > Viridiplantae > Streptophyta > Magnoliopsida > Malpighiales > Euphorbiaceae > Aleurites > Aleurites moluccanus. The sequence continues at coordinate 36,054 of CANXYC010460995.1, forward strand.
TCTGTTTCTGCCTAACTCCGCTAGTGTCTGCGACTCTGTATCGTTTCCGCCTGCGCCTCCGGTTAGTTTTTTGCGTTGATTTCTAGGGAATTTGTTGCAAAAACGCACCGGTTTAGCGTCTTTCTTCTCATTAAAACGGGCATGCACTCTTTTGTAATTTTCGGATTTTCTTTCATATCATTTTAGTCATTTGGAGTCTGCATTTTTTCCCTCAAAAAAAATTAAGTCTGCATTTTCTCTTAAAAAAAAAAAAGAGGTTAAACTAAGAGAACTAAAATCATGTTAATAGTTTAAATTAATGCTTAAAAAAAAGTAATGTTAATAGTTTCAGAAAGTTTTGGAGTATTTTACTTTATTAATTTTCTTCTATCCATTATATGATGCATAAGAATTATTTCCTATTATCTCAAAAAAATAAAAAAATCTACAAATATCAATAAATCCTTCAATATTTTTTTATCAATTTGCATATTTATTCGAATTGGTTTGATAAACTTAATAATTCATAATGAAATATAATAACAATGAAATTTAGTAGTAGTGTGAAGGTGCATCACTCTCAAATTCTTAAAAAATTATTTATTTACTATTTTTTAAACATATCTGCCCAAAATTTTAAAAATTTCATATTTTTATCTATATTATAACACTTTAAAATTAAACATTTACATATATTCTATCATAAACTTAAATTTTTTAATATTATATTTGACCCCTTCAAATTTTTATATTAAATTCCATTCCTAAATATAATATAATCAAATATATTTTTAATTTGATTATTAAATTAAATATAATTATAATTACATTTTATATTTCTCCACATTTAAATAGCATTCTCCACCCTCATCCTATCTTTAGAAATTAGCACGTAGATGATGAAATCAAGAGTCTAACTCTAATCCCTCACTTTACTGACACGAAAAATTATTCTGTAGCACACAAACAAGCACTTAATATTTTGATTCCGAGTAATTTAGGAAGACAAGCACTTAATATTTGATTCCAAGTACATTACTTTACTTTGAAAAGTTTGGCTCTTGGGAGAAACTGCAGCTAATATAACCATGCCGCTGAGCAAAGCCAAGCCAAGGCCTAAACTATTTACAACCATAGATTCTGGTGATCTTTTTGATACATTTCTATTTGTTTGCAGGAATGTCAACTTCTCTAGTAGCCCTGTCTCTGCTGTCGCCACTGCCAACCCATATGTGTAGAGGCCAAGAAATATGTGCCAAGGCAATACTCTCAGCCTCACCGTTCGCACCTCACCTCGGTGCCAAAAGCTCAAGAAACCCATCAACCACTGCATTAGAATCAACAACATAACTTGTGTGTTAGAGATTTCAATTCCAACAAATGATTGTGATTAGTTAAGAATTTGTAAGTTCAAAGAAATCTTTGAATTGCTATTCGGAAAAATATTACTAATTAGATATTAATAAAAATTGCTTTTTTCCGTGAATTTAATATGTTCTACTCACAAGCTAAATAATTATAATTTCAAATAGCATTTATATTTTAAAATGTATTTTTCAGAAAAAAAAAAAAGTTATACAGTTTTTTTTTTTTGGTCAATTATATTATTATTGGTTTCATACTTGCAATATCATCTAAAAGACAATTTCAATAATACCAACCAAAAACTCATTGATCTAGTAGTTTATGAAGTTGATACTTTGACAATTAATTTGTTAGTTTATAGCTTCTTGTGGCCTAATTGTGCGTTTGGCAAGAAAAATGTCATTGGTATATACTAATTCCACACAATTTTTTTTTAATTAAACTCTAATTGAGAATTGAACTTGTAAATTCACATTTTTGAAAGCAAATCCAACACCAGCAATCTCATTGGTATATATTAATCTCTTGGAATACCATTTTTTTTTTTTTTTTTTGCTTTACAGGACCATTCAATAAACAAGCCCAGGATGTGATATACTGATATAACTAAACAGGCTTAATTCTAGCCCAAAGCTTATCCTAGTCTTGGCTCTGAAAGGAAAAGACAAAGGACCCACAACATGCTTCTTACTTAAAAAGAAAAATAAAAAAAATGCAAGGTTATTGACATGGACACAATGCTTTGTCATCATTTAGGAGAAGGAAAGAGAATATATTTTAGTAGCTATAAGCTTAATAATTGAACTCTGTTGCTTGTAAATTGCAATTAAGGGAAAAGTTTATGCAAGGGTCCATGCCAACTCATAATGATGTTACCTATATTAAAATCTATAAGGTTCCCGACCATCATTATAAAATATGAATAATTCATATAGAGAACAAATTAAAGAAAAAAAAATTAAAATAAATAAATTCAAAGAATGAAGGATAAAGAGGATAAAAAAAAAAAAACCTGAGCTCCAAACAACGAAATGCAGATTAAACCCATCCAAGAATGCAAACTAAAGAAATTAGCAACAATCCCATCTTTGCCTTGAAACCTAGTCCAAATACCAAAAATCCCACAAGCCAAAGCCACTCCTTGAAGGCACAAATGCACTGATTTCTTCAAATTCTTAGAACCAGGTAACCATCTATGAACTAGAATAGCTGAAATCACAAAAAATAAAAAATAAATAAACCCATTTCTTGAATCAAAGAGAGCAAGAGACAAAAGCTAAGAAATAATAGTCTTGATTTCAGTACCTTCTCCACTAATAAGAATAAAACCAATCACCATTAACAGTGGATGGAGAACCTGTAAAATCAATAAAAAGAAAATCCACCATCTTCATGAAATGCAAGATTTTTCTGGGTTTTCAAGATATGTGAAATAATTAAAGAATTAAGAATAGAGAAAAACTAGGATACATACAGCAAAAATGAGGTCTTCATGGTGAGAAGAAGAGTAAGGGATAAAGCTAGACTTGAAAAGAAGAGCCCAAGAAATGACTAAAGCTGCAACTATGAGACCTGAAATTCTTGCAAAGAAGAGAAGTGGGAACAGAGGAGAGATTGTACCCATGGAAGATCGTTATTATTCCACTAAACAGAGCTCCCTACTCCACCGACACTGAGCAAAAAAGCTCTGGATCTAGTACTACTGATAAAAGATTCTCCTATTATTGTATTTTATTGATATGAAATTTGTGGGCTGAGGGAGTAACTTTCGATATATTTTATTTTAATTATTTAAAAAATTTTATAAAATTTTTAAAAAATTATATTTTAATAATGTTTGATGTAATGAATCTATTAATATATTTTGTATATTAAATAAAAATCATTTAAATAGAAAAAAATATATTAAAAATTTTATATATTATATTTAACGATTTAAATTTAACGTATTTATAATATATTTTTAACTGTCTAAATAATTTTTGTTTAGCATAAAAAATATATTAATAGATTCATTATATTCAACACTATGAAAATATAATTTTTTAAAAATTTTTAAATAATTAAAATAAAATATATAAAAAATTATTGTATAAAAATACACATCAATCCTTCAACCCGAAATTTGTTGTTGGAATATATCATTATTAACATTAATTAGGATAGTGGTGAAAAACAAAAAATATAGTATACTTCTGTGGCATTGGGACTCGTGGCATGTCACATGTGGTGCATTATTAGTACTAGTATTCTTTTATTTTCTTACTTAACCCAATGTTTAATCGGCTCCCAACTATAAATAGGGTAAAAAAGGAAAAGACAAATGGTCTTGAAATTACAACTTTTTTTTTTTTATCTCCAAAAATAATCGCATTGGTTGAATTTCTTTAAATATTAACAAAAATTAGACAAAAATATATTCTAAACCATATTCAATAATTAAAATAATAATAATAAATTACACATAATGAGAAAAAGATTAAAGTTTTAAGGTAAAATTTTTTCATTTAAGTGTTAACCCTAATTAAGAGTTAAAATTAATTTAAGTATATGCCTTAAAATGATTAAATACATTTTAAAATTATTAATATATTTCTTTTTAGGATGGCAGTGGATTGAATTTGAAGAAATTTTATAAAATTCGAATACGATTCATTTAATAATAAAAATATTCATTTTATCACTTGTTTCATTTTGAGCGGGTAATATGACTAATCAGATCACGTCGGCTACACTTATTTATATATATATTTTTTATTTTTTAAATATATATATATATTTATTTATATTTTTTTTTAAAATATTCATACAATATAATTTATATTTCACATAAAAATATATATAAATTAAATATTAAAAAATTAAAATATATAAAATATATAATCAGATTTGATTCAGAATGAATATCATTATTATCCGAATTCGTCATAAATATAAATTAAAAAATTCGTCTAATCTTATTTACTAAACGAAATAAATATTAACCGTTTGACTCGGATCAAACTGAGTTGGATATGCACGGGTCATACTAAAGTTCCCATCCTACATCTTATATTATCCTTTTTCACATGTTAAAAGATTATATTATTCATATAATTTTATAAGTTAGAGTATTATTAATTATTAATATTAATTATGAATTACTATTTGAAAAAAAATATATAATTTTATTTGTTACGGTATAAATTTAAGTATATGTAATTTTAATTTATATATTATTCATTAAAATTTAAAAAATTATTTAATCAATATAAAAATTAACTAAAAAGTTTTAAAATTATAAGTTAATAAACACTCTATAATACAGTTAAAATGAGAACACACATATGTATAAATATAAATATATTATTAAAATGTAAAAAAATATTAAGTTAAAGTAGAAGATATTTATTGAATATTTATTATAAATTAATATAATTAAATAAACAACAAATAAAAAAGTGTAAACATAAGATAAAGTTTTTAAATGTAGTTTTAGAGTGTATTTAACTATTCTCTCTAAAATGTTTGAGGGTTCTATATTGTCTCAAGCTTGGTTCCAATGAGGATTACTACAATGAAGTGAGGATTAGGCATGTGATATGGATACAGTGGATTACTACAATGAGTTGCAGCGTGAGGTTCTGGTTGAAAAGTTTAATGCGAGTCATCTGTTTTATAGCGTAGCTACGACTGTATGGTTAAGCAAGTGCGAAACCATGATTAAAAATTACAGGTAGTCAAAAAATAGTAAAACGCAAAAAAATAAAACTAAAATTTTAAAGTGTTATAACAATGCATATATTCTATAATCTTTTTTTTTTATAAGAAAAAAAATTAAATACTTCAAAAAAAAAAGATATTATTAATAAGCTAACTAATAATATATTATTGCCAAATTGATAAAAGAATAAATATGTATATATATTATATAAATTAAATACTTTTAATTTTTTTTTTCATCTTAAATACAACTATATATTTTATGCTTATTAAATAATTTAAATATTATTATGTAATTAAAAATAGGTAGATGACATTGTTCCCTAAACAGTGCTCTATCTCCTAAAATAACTTTTGTACTCCTATTTTCATGTAATTCATTACTATATAATAAATGTAAGTTAATTAACTTAAAATAATATTAGTAAATATTCATTTGGAAGTAAAAAAAGTAAATTTTCATATAAAATGTGTGGATGTAAGAGATAAACACCTGCACTATCATAATCGTTATACACAAGCTTCGTGTCAATGTATAAATATTTATCTTATATTTCAACACATTTCTTCGTGTCAATGTATAATTACGCCGCTGTGGTTAAGGTATTTCACTATTACTGAGATTTTAAAGCTTATGTGATTTTTAATTAATTTATTTTTATCTCACTTTTCTTATTCATGTAAAACACGCACTATAAAATGGTTAAAATTAAGATTATTCGATTTTAAAATAAAATTTTTAAATTAAAACTGATTAAATATAAAAATAAAATTCAGGCAGGAAATTTAATATTTATCCAAAATTAATTCAAAAAAATTCTTGGTTTTGGGTAGCCATTGAGTAACGGAGGTGGCTCCGCTATTATTGTTGACTTTGAAAATACGCAAAATTAGCATCGCCTCTTGTTTCATTTATAAGGAATCCAACGTTTATTGGATGGTTGAGTGACTGTTGTGTAAAAATACAGTAATTTTTTATATGATTTATTTTAATTATTTAAAAAAATTTATAAAATTTTTAAAAAATTATATTTTGATAGTGTTTGATATAATGAATTTATTGATATATTTTTTTATGCTAAATAAAAATCATTTGGACAGCTAAAAATTCATTATAAATTTTATGTATTATATTTAACGGTCTAAATTTAACACATTTATAATATATTTTTAGCTATCCAAATGATTTTTGTTTAGTATAAAAAATATATCAATAAATTTATTATATCAAACACTATCAAAATATAATTTTTTAAAAATTTTATAAAAATTTTTAAGTAGCTAAAATTAGTCACATATACAGCAGCCCCCCTCAACCCTTATTTGGGTGGCTTTAACCTTTGTCAAAAAAAAAAAATAATAATAAAATAAAATAAAATTTAATGAAGATGAGATCAATGAAGCCATCCCTCTTATTAGGGGGGTATCAGGAGCTTGTTAAATAAAAGGTGAATTGTAATGGTATCAAATTTTAGTATGAACTGATTAACTCATTTGAGTAGAAGTATGAATAGAGACAATCACTTGCTGAATGTTCCTTCTTTAAAAAATTTTAATTTATTTCTCCGTGATATTTATGGAATGTATTATTCTAGGAGCTGTGTGATGTAACTCTGTTTTTTCTTTTCATTTATTCAAAAAATATATAAATAAAACAAAACATGAACAATAAGCTGTGAAAGAATAAAAAAGAGGTTAGCATTAGAATGCCCTTCCAACCAAACATAATTGCGAAACTTATTCGATATATATTAATTATAAAATATTTTAACTATGTCTTTGATAGAATATTGAAGTTAGGGGAGTGCAACGTCTGGCTTGATGAAAAATTTATAAACCAAAACAAACTATTTACCTATAAAAACTAAATTAAACCAAATTGTAATAAAACAGTTTAGTTATATTGTAAAATAGTTTAATAAATATAATTGATTCAAAAAATAAAAATACAATTCCAATTGATAATTGAAAAAAAAAATCCCTTGACGAATAGCAATGACCAATACTAAAAATAATGAAAAATGTAAGGCTATGTTTGTTTTGGAAAAAAAAAAAAAAAGAAAAGAAATTGAAGTATTTTGTTTCGTTTGACTACTAACAAGAGAAAGAAAAGAAAAGAAAAGAAATAAGAGAAAATATAATTTTCTCATTAAAGTTTTTGGAGAAAAAAATTTCTTTATATTTTAAAGAGAAATCAAAGTGTTTTCAACACAAATTATAATTTTTTTTTTCTCATTACTTATTTTTTAATAATGTTAAAAAAGTAAATGTCTTACAAATAAATTTATATTTCTTTTCTATACAAATACAAAATATAAATAATATAAAAAAAAAATTAAATTCTTTTATTTTATTTTTTCTTTATTTCTCTTATTTAATTTCTTTTTATTTCTTTTGCACAGTTAATACAACAAACAAAACTTAAGGGATAAACCAAATTAATTTGTATATATTTGGTTGTTAGAAGGGTAAATAAGTAAAATCCAAATTATTGTATATATTTAAACGGTTTAAATAGTTTTAAATAATTTTATTTATTTTCAAACTAAATCAAATCACTAATTATTTAAAAAAATAATTTAAATACATATTTGAATTTAGAAAATTAAAATTTAATTATATTAAAAATGAAATAAAAATAAAAATATGTATCTAATTTCAAATTTAAACATTCATGCTACTAAAAATCAAAATTTGATTTAATTAGTAAAATAAATTTATTCATCATATTAGTATTAATTAAAATGTAATTTTAAAATCGAATAAATAATTGATAATTCTAAAAATGCAACTATTCACACTCCTCTATATTCTATTTAAAAACTTTAAATACAATTACTTTTTTTTAGGAATTTAAATACAATGATATTTTAATTATATTAGCAGGATACATAAATTAATATTTTATCTAAATTTTAAATCAATATAATTTTTGAAGGGATAAATCAATAAAACTTTTTTTTTAACATAAAGAGAGGAAATTTAATATAAATTTATTATTCAGATTGTATATAAAACTTAAAGTGTGTGAAAGCAATTTAAATAGGGTGAGAATGCAAGAATCTTTAAAATTTAAGTCTATTCATACTCCTCTCTAGTTTAAGGAAACAAAAGAACTAATTAAGCTGCACTTAGGTGACATAGTTTCTCAATCTAAGGCAAATTTGATTAGGATCAAGCATTTGTACTTTTATAATGTCTTTTTCCAAATGCATGTAACACTAGCCACATTCCTCAGTTGAGTTTCTCTTTCGCCTGACAACAGCTAAGAAGTTTGGCATTACCTAGTTTGAGAACCCAAAGGGCCACAAAAAAAGTCCAAATAACTTGTTTACTATCAGATTGTTATCACTACACCTGAAGATATTCTTAAGAATTTGGTGATTCCGTGATTGATTGGTAAGTGATTGCTGAGATGACTGATGGAGGAGTAGACAGAACTAGTGTTGAAAGTATTGGAAACATTTATTTATGATATCTGCCTTTAAATGTGTCCATGATTTATATATGCTCCTAAGCTCTGACTCTTGCTTTGTTAAAAATATTTCAAGTAAATGACACTAATCACGAATACAAAATTGTTATTGTAGTCCTTTTAGAAGTCCCATAAAGATGCTGTCTTCAAGACGTGGCATATAAATGTCCTGAATGAAAGGACTCTCGGAGGTACCTTCTTCGAAAAACTACAAGCCTTGTTCTGTTCTCGCTTCCCTGTTGTGGAGAAAAACATGAACAAGGAACAGTAGAATGCCAATGCACAATACACAATTCTCTTGTTCAAAAATTTTCAGTATTTGAAGGGAATTTGGTAACTCGAATTGGAAAATTTTATCCACTCAGCATCATTTTCTGAGATTAACAAAGGCCTTCAAGGATACCTGCTTAAAGGGGAAAGCCTTGCATGCATATTATCCAATATGGATATTTGTGGTAAACCAGTATATAATAAAGCTAACCTTCTGGTTTGTGAAATAAATTGTTATATCTTTCCTCTCGATTTACCTATTCAGTTTTACACTGTTTTGTTCTGCAACACACAACATTGTCCTGTGTACATTGAAAAGTTGTTGTTTTTGGCCCTCCTTCTGCTTTTCTAGATCTTTTATTTTCATTAATTAACTCTGATATCTTCCCTAGTTTATTTACATTTCAAATGCTTTCTTTTTCCACAAGAGATGCGAAACCATTCAAAATATAATTAATAACTCACAGTCGTTGTCTATGCTGGAAGGGAAGCCATAGTCAACTTGAATTGGAAATTATATTAATTAGTGACACTAATTGTATTTTAAAGAATTCATTGATTGTTATAGGCTTTGATAGTTGGGTGGACTCAATATATAATTAGTCCAAATTAGGTTCAATAGCAATAAAATGCCACATGGAAATGTGTTAACAACGGGCCCAAAACTAAACACAACACCTACGCATTTTCTTTATACCTTTTGGAATTCATTCAACCTTGTTAGAATACATTTATACAGGAACCAAGTCATTTTCTTTATTCAATGTGGGAGGACGGCAGTATTAGCACAGCAAAACAATCACTCTACCATTTTGGCTTACTGAATTGGCCACGTATAGAATCACTGATGCCCCCAAACAAAACTACAAAACTACAAATGAAAAACCACCAAAACCGTCCACAAAAAAATCCCAATTTCAAGTTACTTATGATTCTTATATAGAGCAAGTGAGCAACATGAATCAAACTCAGGAAAACAATAGAAAACAAGATAGAAAAGGGCAAGGAGAAATGGAATTCAATTCCAAAGATTTCAAGGTAGGCAAATGCGATGGGCAGAAAATAGTGGATGGTGAGACCATACCATTAGTTCTACAACCCCCAGTACCTGAAAAAAGAGACATTGAATCACTTCTATTGGCTTTGAAGAATAATAAAGAATGGTTTGAGCAAATGATAATAAAGAACAGTGCTGTTCTGCTTCGAGGTTTTGATGTGCAAAATGCTGAGGATTTTAATGAAATTCTTGACTCTTTTGGTTGGGAAGATATTCGTTATGTTGGACCAGCACCAAGAACTCATATATATAAAAGAGTTTGGACTGCCAATGAAGGTCCCCTTTCTGAATTCATTTACTACCACCATGAAATGGTTTTGGTAAGTCAATTTATGTATTATGTATTATATTATAGAGAACATTTTTCATTGCAGATGTAAAATTGATGAGAAATTCAACAACGATAATTAACATAAGTTGTAAATTAATTTAATTTAATTGGCATTTTATATAACTAATTTGTAACAGATAAGTGAATATCCAAAGAAAGTAGTGCTTTTCTGTGAAATTCCACCACCTGAAGGTGGGCAGACACCATTTGTTCCAAGCTTCAAAGTTACAGAAAGGATGCTGGAGGAGTTCCCTCAAGCTGTGGAAAAATTAGAAACAAAGGGGTTAAAATATACTTTTATAGCTCTTAGCAATAACAACACATCCTCCATGAGAGGCAGAGGTTGGGAGGATGCTTTTGGGACTACTGACCGCTATGAAGCCGAAAGGAGGTATGTATGAGTAAATTGCACACATGTTCATTAAATTAATTCTACAATTATGTTTTTATATGAAATTTAATAGTATTATCAGTAAGCAGCTTTTAGTCCAATTATATTAGAGTTTTTTTTAAAATAAAAAAATATGATAGATATGAATCAATTATTATTTTTTTATTTAATTTTGAGCCAATAATCATATTAGATGAAGATTAATTAAAATTTAAACTAATAACTACTCAACATATTAAAAAGAAAAAAAAAAAAAAAAAAAAAAAAAGAAGAGATCATTAGCGTTTCTTCTACTCTTTTTTCTTTAAGATTGATTTGATGGTTTAGGGATATTATAGTGCCAAATCTCTTTTCTTATTTACTTTGTTTAATTAATTAACTTTACTTGTTTGCTCTAAATTTAATATATAATATATATGTTCTTTTTCTCTTCTTTTAAAAATAACTACTGTAGTATTCTATTTATATTAGGTTTGATGAGAAATTTCACATGAAATATATTATAAATAATTTTAATGATTTGAAAAAAATATCAAGTTTTTTTTTCGTTAGTCTTTTTTATAAGCATATGAAATTATGTCAATAACAATAGATTTAATAATTTATATACTTCTAAATTATTTTTTAAAATTTTTATAATGATAAAAATATTTACAATAAACTTTTTGCCCCTTCAAATAAATAGGGCTCGCTACGCGTTGCATAGAACATCATGGTATTGAAAATTTGTGGCAGGGCTAAGGTTCTAGGGATGGAAATGGAGTGGCTACAAAATGGTGGAGCAAAAACAATATTAGGCCCTCGAACTTTAACAAAGGTGTTTGATGGAAGAAAAGGGAGGAGAATGTGGTTTAATACAATAGTTGGGATGCATGGGAAAGAGCTGAGCTCAGCTTTAATGGCAGATGGAACTGAAATACCTGAAAATTTTGTGAAGAGATGTGAAGAAATAATTGAAGAAGAGAGCATAGAATTTAAGTGGGAAAAGGGAGATGTTCTTTTTCTTGATAATTTGGCTTTGCTCCATGGAAGAAGGCCTTCTTTGCCTCCTAGGAAAGTCCTTGTTGCCACCTGCAAGTAGCAAGAAAAAATGCATGCTTGATAATTTAGTGTACTAATTTGTATCTGAATTGATTTATTAGTGGATTTCTATTCTCATTTCACACATTCAACCACATCAATTTCAGTGGCTGTTTTTCTTTTATTTCTCTACCAATTTTTTCCACTAGTTTGATCTAAAAAATTAAAAATTATAATTCACTAGCAAAGTTACTAGTTGTTTATGTAATGATAGAACTCATAAATTATTTTAATTATTATTTATTAATTATTTTTAAAAACTATCATTATATTGATATATGACTCGTAATTAATTTTTTAACTATAATTTAATTTTTCTGATTATAGTTTTTTTTTTAATTTAATTAATAGTACTTACTTACAATTCAGATAAAATTTTAAGTAAAAAGGTTGATCAGGCTTGCGTCCCACCAACCAAGCATTGTAATAAACTTTTGGCATATGATACTGGATGGGGCCTTATCCCACACATTTTTTGCATCAACTTCATCCAATTTATCCTTGAAGCATCACTTATAATTATGAAGGCTCCTTTCTCTTTTCATTTTCAATTTCAAAAAGAAAGGTTAATTCAAGGGCCATATATCATAAATTTTCTTTCAATGTGCTTCAACCTTTTGAGACTTTTTTTTATATAAATTTAGTAAATCATGTTGGATTATAAATTAATCAATAATAATCTGATATATCAGCGTGTTAGTTATAATATACCTCATAATTTAAATAGTTAATTATTATATTTATTTTATAAAATAATTATTATTTTATATATTTAATCATCATTAATTAGTTTATAATATAATATGATAAACTAAATTAACCTAAGATTTTTTTTCTTGTAAATTAATGTAACAATTTGCTTTGTATTTAAATATGACTTAAACTAAAAAGTGGAGGTCCTATAAAAATTAAACTATACATTTCTTTAGTATGGTAAAGATAGGTTGATTTTCTTTTTTCGTTAATCTCGAATTATAGGTTATTTTCCTCTTTTAAAAAAATAATTTATTTGTTAATTTATTAATATATTTTTATTTAATATATTTTATTATTAATAAATTATATTTTTTTCAATAAATCATTAATAATTTTATTGTATTATTAATCAAAACATGCATATATCTTTTTATATTTCTCATCAAATAATGAGAGGATTGAGTTGATAGTATGTTAGTCAATAATCAAACTTTAATTTTTTTTTAATCAGAATAATAAAATTTTATAAGTTTTGATATTTAACATTAAAAAAATAAGCAATAATTATTTTCAAGATAATCATTTATTATTATAAGTGCAAAGATATTTATGAAAAATATTAAATAAAAATTATTATTTTAATTAAATTAATCTTTTTATAATCTTTGTAAAAATAAAATTAGGTCTATTTTTTTATACTCTTATTCTTTTGCTTAATAATGGAGATAATCAAAGATAATATTCACATATGAGCCTTATTGTTGTCTAATGATAAGTATACTACCTCATAATGAATTAATATTCAATTTTCTTCTCCAATGCGTGAAAACAAAGAGATAAGTAATCATATGGATATATACTTTCTTGTAACTTCCAAAATTCTCTCTTTCACGATGAACAATTGATCAAATAAGAATTACAGCCAAGAATTCCATGCCCAAAGAATCGAATCATATTAAAATCACATTAAATTACAAATGTATTAAAGACAAATAATGGAGAATAAAACCAAAATGACATAAATTATATATCTAATTTTTTGTCTTAATTGTTCTTTTCTTAGCAAATTAGCAAGCTTGTATAACAATTTCTACCTTCTTTCTCGTCTTAATCCTACTTATAAATCATGTATTGATTAACTGCTATCAAGTGAACAGAACATTTCTCCAAGGGCCACTTAACAAATATTTAACCTAATAAGTAATAATGAAATCATGTTAAAAGCATGAAATTTCGAGTTTAATTTTGTAATACTTAAAATTATTTTCAAAATCATTAAAAAAATGTGGTTAATATCAATGTAACCGATCGACATTACTAGAGGGGAAGCCAGTTTTTGTTTCCACAAAATGACGTCAAATTAAAGAATCTCATAACTCTCCAATAATTAATCTCCATTGAAAATGCCAAATAAAACAATGATTCTTCATGTAATTAGCGATCAATACAACCCCCACAATCCCACTATATATAGCCATCACATTGAATTAAAGCAAACACATCCTTTAATAAAGAACAAGAAAAAATGTCACTTTCTCACAGAAATGGAGTTCAATTCCAAGGCTTTCAAGATAGGCAAATGCGATGGGCAGAAACTAGTGGATGGTGAGACCATGCCATTAGTTCTACAAAACCCAGAACCTGAAAAAAGAGACATGCAATCACTTTTGCTTGCTTTGAAGAATAATAAAGAATGGTTTGAGCAAATGATAATAAAGAACAGTGCTGTTCTGCTTCGAGGTTTTGATGTGAAAAAAGCTGAGGATTTTAATGACATTATTGAAACTTTTGGTTGGGAAGATATTCGTTATGTTGGACCAGCACCAAGAACTCATATATATAAAAGAGTTTGGACTGCCAATGAAGGTCCTCTTTCTGAATTCATTTACTACCACCATGAAATGGTCTTGGTAAGTTTAGTTTCAAGATTTTTTTTTTTATATATAGCTTCAACTAGGCGTCGAAAATTAATAAGCAATGTCAATCCATGAATTACGAAATACTTCAAAATCAATTTCAATCTCTAACCATTTACAGCTGATCAGTTAGCTAGCCATTGACCGCTCACAATTAACTGCTATTACTAGCCAAGCACCTTAAATACGTACCATTAACAAAACTATCTGATTCAAAAAAAATTAATTAAAAATATTTCTGAATGATTGATTGTAAATATTAACAATAAGCAAAACCCATTGATCTTTTTTGCTTTTATGTTGATTTAAACTTTGACAGATAAAAGAATTTCCAAAAAAGGTTATTCTTTTCTGTGAGATCCCACCACCAGAAGGAGGAGAGACACCATTTGTGCCAAGCTTTAAAGTTACAGAAAGGATGCTAGAGGAGTTCCCTGAACAGGTGGAAGAAGTTGAAGCTAAAGGGCTAAAGTACACTTTCTCAGCTCCTAGCAACAACAATACTTGTTCTATGAGGGGTAGAGGTTGGGAGGATGCTTTTGGGACATCAGACCCTCTAGAGGCTGAGAGAAGGTATATATACACTTCTACATAGCTTAATTAATTAAATTTATTGTTAATATTGAGAAGTAAGCAATTTAAGATTATTTTTTAAATTTGAAAATTCAGTTTAGATTTAAGATTATTTTATAAAATAATCATGAAATAAAAAATTTGACAGGGCAAAGGCTCTAGGGATGGATATGGAGTGGCTGCCCGATGGAGGAGTAAAGACAATATTGGGTCCAAGACCATTAACAAGGGTGTTTGAGGAAAGCAAAGGAAGGAGAATGTGGTTTAACACAGTAGTTGGGATGCATGGGAAGGAGATGAGCTCAGCTCTGATGGCAGATGGGACTGAACTACCAGAAAATTTTGTGAAGAGATGTGAGCAAATCATTGAAGAAGAGAGCATTCAATTCAAGTGGGAGGCAGGTGATGTCCTTTTTCTTGATAACTATGCTTTGCTTCATGGAAGAAGGCCTTCTTTGCCTCCTAGAAAAGTCCTTGTTGCAACTTGCAAGTAGCTTCTTGTGTTATTGGCGCCTCTAAATGATGTTTTTATTAGAAATATAATGCTGTTTGGTTATAAAGAATAAAATGTGGAAGTAAAAGAAATGTATAACTTCCATATGCTTTTACTTGTATGGTAATTTGACTGCTTGCATATTTGTCAAATACCTTAGTACAATAACATTTCCATCTCTTGTTCAAGAACTTGAAAGAGCTTGCAATTTATGTATTTTGTTACATCAAAAATTGCTGAAAAAGAGAAGCTGCAAGTATTTGATTTAAAATTTTTGTAAGTAAAGTTGTCAAGTTATTAGTTTATTTTCGAGAAAATGCCCCAACTTTTAAAATTTGATACCTCCATTAAAAGTCTTAAGTTCGAAAATTGGGAGGAATGAGTAAGAATTATTCGGTTGTTAAAAAAATTATTCGTCAAATAATATAATGTTGCATTGGGATGCACAAATTTAAATTTGAAATTTTGATTTGAAATTTTATATTTTAAATTTATAATTTAAAACATGTAAATTTATAAATATATTGTTTTGATAGTATAAAAAATTTTATATTTTATATTTTAAATTTTTTTAAAAAAATAGAAATTTTAAGTTAAAGGTGAATATAATAAATATGAAATAATTAGATAAAAAAAATATTTAAAATATTAATTTTTTAAATGCTAGATATCACTAAATATTTAAATTAAATCTAAATTTACCTAATCTTAATTATCAAAATAAGAAATTTGACTTAATTCTAAATTCATAATTCAAATCCTTATCAACCAAATGGATCATAATATTAATTTAATTAAAGTATATCAATGACATAAAATAAGACATTGAAGCACAAAATACAGTAAAATGAGAATTAATCATTATTATTATATAATAATTTTTTATGATTTCAATTTGAATTAATAAATTAAATTAATATTTATTTAATTAATATATTTTTTTTTTAATTTATAAAATTGATGAATTTCGATAATATTAATTGATAAAAATTTTATTATACTTAGCCATATCTATAGTCCGTATGGAGCACCACAAGACCACAAGAGCGGCAAAAGTGCAAATTCATGACTTAAAATTTTTTTGTTTTTATGATCTGGTCCTTGAATGATAAGTTTATATAATAAAGACTTTCAACAATAAAAATGCGTAGAATTTGTGCACTTTTCAATTCCCCTGAAAGAATTAATAAGATTCAAGTTAATATTTTCCTCAGACTACACAACACATAGCAAACTAAATAATTTCATCTTATCTTCAACCCGTTTGAAAAAGAATGGTCATATTTAACTTGCATTATAAACAGTTAACTGCATGAAGTCAGATGAAATTTATCATCACTCTTCCTATAGTGATTGCCAAACATTTTCTAGACTTCATAGGAATGCACTGATTATTCATGGAATTGACCAAAAGCTTAGCGCAAATTTATTCTCAAAGAGACCCATAAATTTACGCTTGTATCAATTGTATACTCATTTCAGAACTCAATGAATGAATGCACTTGAGAAGTAAGATCATCGCTTCTTCCTCTTACCCACATCACACGAACAAATTTCTTACCATTGCTCCTCCCACTTGTTAATTTGTTATGCATTTAAATCCTTAACCAACTGTTGCAATAAACCTGAAGAACAAATATACTCGGATATTCATTGCAGGACTTAAATGGCAAAGGCAGACCGTAATGTAAACCAAACAAATTCTTGAATTGAAATATAATGCTTTTTCATTAGCTCTGCTAGGACTGTTAAATGAAGGGGAATGTGAACGGACGAAATGAAAAACACAGAGCACATCCTACCTTTTATTCTCTAGACAATCAGAAAAACACACTTCAAGCATAATAGCCCTATATTAATTTGTTTTTTCATGGGCAATTGGGCTATAGGTTTACCCCACTTAACTTTTTAAAAGACCAAGCACTGCCTAAGTTGTGTGATTAGGCATGCCCCGGCCCCGGCCCCTCCCAGCATAGCCATAGCCATAGCCATATCCATAGCCATACCCTCTTCCTCCATGATATGATCCACGAGAATGACCGCCACGTGGAGGACCACGACCACCCCGACCTCCCCGGTACCTTGGAAAGTCTCCAAAAGTCTGCAAACATCAAACAAGCACCAATGTTCAGTACAGTCCATAAAATCTCAAAGTTCAAAGCAGGAAATGTATGATACCTCTGTGTCAATTTTCATTTGCTCAGAGAATCTAGTCCTTCCGTTTTGAGAATCATGATTAAGTGCATTGCAGGAGAGTGAATCAAAAAAGTCATCCTTGTTATAAACAGGCTGTAGCACCAAAAGCAACATCAGAACACAAGTCAGAAAGCAAGTAGAAAATTTTATTTTAACAACAGTTGATTTAACATTAGAGTGACAGAAGACTTGTGCTACCACCTTAGCCTCAATATTAGTTGATTCATCATCTTCATCTTCAGAATCATCTTCGTCGCTGGCTTGTCCATTATCTCTGTCCTTTGAATGAGATTTGTTACTCTTACCAAGATGACCCCATACTTCATCCTTCTTGAATTTCTCATTCATTGCCGTAAAATCAAAATCCTCAGTAAATTTTGTCACAGGGCGTGAACTCTGCTGGAAATGTTAAAACTTCATGTTATAATCCCCAATAATTAATTTGACACCATCAATCACAAAAATCATGGGGCAGATGAAAAACAATTAAAAAAACTGTTCAAATATGCCGAACAGCCATAAAATAAATCTCAGTTAGAAAAAAACATAAAATAAATCTCAGTTAAAAAAACATAAAATACATCTCAAATAACTAAGTCAAAAACAACAATAAACAACTAGCTGTGCTAATGCTATTTTACTGCAACTTGCATAATGTTACAATCATAAGATGCTTATCAGATCAATCCCATTTTTTTGCAGCTTTATCATTAACAAAGCTAATGGAGTTTTGTCCAGAGCAAAAAACGCAGCAATCAATCAGTAGTCATTTATTCAGTACTACTCGCTAGTTACTTTGCAACAGCATTATGAATTAAAGCAAATCTAACCCCAAGTAATTTGGTAAGAAGCCAGCAAGCAAACAACCCTCCCAATTTTCACTGAACGTGGGAACACAGGAAACCCAGACCGAAAGAACAGAATAACGAAAATTTGCTTTTGAGACTCAGATTCCTCCGATGTTTGGAAACCAAGTTATTAGCATTTGTATAAAGAAAAATGTAGCTAAGAATTACCCCAGTTCCTCTTCCTCTCCCACGCCCTCTGTAACCATGATGAGAATGGAAAGGAGCTCCATTAGGCTGTGAAAAGTAACAGAAAATAAGTGTTAGTCCTCAGATATAGTTAAGCAATTGTATCTGACCATTCAAAATAAAACTCAAATCAACCAGCATTAAAGAAATTTGGAATAGACTTGCTAAGCCAGCACAAAACTAGCATAACCACTAGTTGATGACATTACTAGTTTTCCCTCCAGCACTTATGCTCGAAAAATACCTGTTTAGAATCCACTGAATGCAGACAGTGGAAGAGCAGTTCATTTAGCATTAGAAACACCTGTTGTTCTGTCATAGTATAACAACTATTTCTGCAATTCCAAACGAAATTATATATATATATATATAAGCGGAGGAACAGGAGGGAGGAGAGAGATTAAAGAAGCAATAAAGAACAACTCCAAAGCATTTCAATCAGATATTTTATTACATTCCAAAATAAAAAGTGAATATTCCCAAGAATTGGGATCACAAAAGTGAATTGAACTTAGTCATAAATGACTGATGAACTAGATTCTTTGAGATAGCAAAATCAAATTCCATAAATCCAACTGGAAATTAAAATAATCAAGCCTGGCATTAGGAAAATGAATTAACTCGGGGGTGGAGTAGTGGAAAGGTGGGGAAAAGCCAAGAGCAGGGAGCAGATAGCTATGATTTCTGTTAAAGAAACACATTACACAAAGAAAGAGTTTGCAAGAGGGAGAGCATAACTCGCAAGGTAGTCAAAAGCGCATGGCGCACTTAAGGCGGTAGATCCTCTCATCGCTTGAGGCGCAAGGTGCAACAAAGGCACTCGCCCGAGCGAAGCAAAGGGCTGGTTTCTAAAGAAAAATCCAATAATACCTAATAGATTGTTAAAACAGTAACATAACACCTATATAAGCACATTCTATATCTTTAGGACAATGAAGAGATTTTTAACTCATCTAAGTCCAAAAAAAAAAATATAAAGCAAACAATTGACAAGTTTGAACAAAAAAAAAAAATTAAAACTGGCATTAAACAACCATAAAGATTAGCCACAAAATAGTCTTAAAACTCAGCATAAAATAGTACTCAAACTCTGTATATCCTAAACTCAACACAATTGGCAAAAAAAAACGTAAACTTAGTCAAAAACAGCTCTAGAACTCAACAGAAAATACCCCTAAAATCCATCACTAGAATCTTCATTCAAATTATTGTGTACTATAAAATAAGGAAAAAAAATAATAAAAAAACGAAGATAGAGAAAGAAGTGATGGAGAGATTAAAAAAAGAAAAAGAGATGGAGAGATTAAAAAAAGAAAATTCGTTAACAGAAAAGAAAATTTGGAAAAAGAAATACAAAAAGATGCAGCAGAAGCGAGGGATGCAGTCAAAGAATTTGTATTTGATTAGACTTCTTTGTAACTTTTTTAACTAAGAGATAAAAACTCTATAAGATATGCACTAATAAAACCCTAAAATAAATACTAAAACGGAAAAAAATAACTAAAAAGTACCAAAATACCCCCCTTATTTACTAAGTAAAAATAAAAGAAAAAATTGGACTTTTGGGTAAAAAAAATCAGAACCCTAAAATTCAAATAGGAGCTCGCCTTATGCACCTCTTGACTACTCCAAAATCCTTGCCTAAGCGCAAAAGAGGCGCGCCTACTTAAATGCGCCTCGCCTGGATGTTCTAGAAGCACAAACCTTAATCCTCGCCTCGCCTTAGCGCCTATGCATTCGCATTTGACTACACTGATAACTTGTGAATAATTTTAAGAGAAAATGAACATGCCCCCAGCAAGCCTATGGAAAATTGACCGCTAGTTAGAATGATAACAAGCCAATTCATAAAATGAATCTTGGACAAATAGACGGTCTAAGGCTTTAATACCATCGACGACCAAATAAGAAAGTACTTCAGTACTCCAAGAGTCAACTTTCCAAAAACATTGCTCATTCAAGAAACAATAGATAGAAGACCACTTTCACACATTACAGCTAATCCAGTAGTCCTTCCAAACATTATATTGATCTAACACGAGAATTTCCGAAGGGAAAATGTTTTGACTATATATAAACCATGATGCACAAACAGAAACTTTCAAAAACCATACATTGCGCATTTGCTGAACCTACAAAGTATGATGACATGCACATGAAGAGGAAAGACAGAAATTTAAAGTCAATATGAGAATGCATGTTTCTGTGCGGAAGGCAGACCTCATGGTTTGACCGTGCTGGAACAGGTAAAGGGAGTATTGGTGGCTGAGCTTCCGTGACAACGGGTACTGATGGTTCTGTTGATGATACCTGAACAACCTCTACATCTTTATGAGCTGTCTGCACAGGCTGTGATGAAGGGACCATGGTAGGTCCAGACTGCAACAGCTGACCTGGGGTTACCAGCGAAGGTGTAGGTGTCTCCAAGCGAAGAGAATTAGATGCCACAATTGAAGATGTAGATTGTGCAGTGTTTTGATACGGCATTGTGGGAGCAGAGATTGCATTAGGTTTGTTAGAGATTGGGGGCACAATGGTATTTAATTCTGGGCCAGAGGATGTCAATTGTGATAATGCTGGCAAGCTGGAACTCAAATTAGCTGTGGGAAGTGCAGTACTAGGAGTCTTATTAGGAATCAAACTGGGTAATGTTTCCGAAGCTACAGTGGCAGAGGGCACTGGAGGTAAAGTTGAAGGCAAAGTTGATGGTGCAGGAGCTGAAGAAGAAGTGAATGCTAAATTGAGGGAACTAGTATTAGCAAAAAGTAAAGGAGATGGCATATCTGGTAAGGAAGATGGCAAGTTTGAGCCTGGTATGTTAGAAGTGGGCAAGTTTGTGGCTCCAGCATGTAAAGAGGCATTGTAATTGGGATACTGCATTGGCTGCTGCATGGAGGGAGGCATTGACAGCCCAGGTGGTGGTCTAAGCAAAGATTGCTGGTGTAAATGAGGAAGCCCATTTGGAGGGCCATAATAACCTTGCCAATACATTGGCATAGCTAGCCCGCTGCCATTTGCACCAGGGGGTGGTGGAGAAGCTCCCCATGTTCCTAAATTCCCTCCAGGTTGATATAAAGGCAGGCCACCTTGGAAATTAGACCCAGGTAGTCCCATTTGTACATTATGAGATCCAATATCACTCAAAGACCCACTAACAGCAGGTGGCAAGCTAGCAGATGTGGAAACTGGGCGAGGATAATGAGACTGCATTAGAGATCAGAAAAATTAAAGAGTGAGGTTAATAATAATAGGCCAAGTTGAATTTTACATCAGGTAACTAGAACTATTCCTTCCATTACCTGTATAATAGCTGGATCATTGTTTATAGGTGGTGTAGGCTGAACAGGGGGAGAAGACTTAACCTGTAGGTCCTGCATAAAGAAATAAAAAGGGATTTCAGGGATATTATTATACCATGAACAGCTCTGTCCATCAGTTGCTGGAACAATAACACCACAAAAATAATGCAGAACAAAAGCTAGTGTAGCCCAGAAAAAGGTTAAAGAAGCAAAAGCAACTACTCAGTTTTAACAACCATCATCAACAACAGAAAATCAAATTTTATTTCACTTCTTTAATTCATCAACAGTATAATTAAAAATAATTCACTCCATGCTAGTGCGCACACACATCTAAGAGCATGCACACCAATTCCATAACAATCACTTTTCATTCTAAAGCCAGATAGAAATTTTGGCAATAGCATCTTTCACAAATTGATACTCCCATTGCCATTTGCCAAATGATATGGGCTCATTATCAATCTGTGTAAACAATACCTTAATGTCACTTCCACGGAACAATATGTATTCATAAACTTTGTCACTGGGAGGGATTTGAGGCCCATCTTTTTTCCTTCCTTCTGTTCCAAATGAACGCACTGCCAACATAGAAACAACAAAAATAACTCTTAATACATTTTATACAAGCTCAAGGATGCACCATTAAAACAATCAACAAAATACTATTTGCAGTAAAAAAAATTCACATGGCAGCATTAAAAATGAAAGCTAATTATACAGCATATAACATAAATTAGTTTCAAAGAATCAAGTTGCAGGAAATAATTGCAAAAACAAACCTCAAATTATACTAATTACAGAAACATCAAATTAGATTCGTATAACCCACACATTTCAAAAACAAACCCTAAATTATATTGCAACAACAAAATTTCAAAAATATATGTATATATAAATTAAACAGAACCCAGTTAACGCAGGCAAAAAATAAGTGAAATATTTATTTAAAAACACATACACGCATCAAACATTCAAAAAAAAGCAAATGAAATTGAAGAGGAAAAGGAAAACCCCCAAATTTAGGGCGAAAACGGTACCGTTTTTCAGTCCAATACTGGACTCTTCGGTGTTGATATTGTAAAGAACGCCTTCATATCTGATCTCACTCTTAGACGTCAAGCTTATCAAGCTTCCTATGTAAGAATCGGCCGTCGAATTCGATCTCGAAGTCGACGCCGTATTGGTACTATTCTCCGTCACCATAGTCGAAAAATCGAAATATCTCTCTCTATACTACAATCCTAATCTAAACATACATATATATATGTATCTATTGAAAGATTAGAGAGAAACAGCCAAATACTGAACTCAAAAGCAGAGAGATATAGAGAGAGAGAGGACTAGGGTTTAGGTTATCTTTACGATTACAGGTTCCTGTTTGTGGAAAAAGCGAAGATCTAATAATAATATCTCTGCAGTTTTTATGCGGTTTTTGGTAATTTTAATTTGTATGATGAAGCGACTAATAAGGAAACGACACGTCTATATGTTTGGACTTGGTGGTCTTTTTGGTCGAATTTTAGTGACTAGTGAGTTTAGTGAACGAAGGACAGCAGAGGATTTTGGAGCTTTTTTTTTTTTGTCTTGTACTAGTAGCTTATGAAAGGAGAACACGTAGGTTATTTTGGGAGTTTGAATTGGGATAAATTTTATAATAAAAAGGTAATTTTAAAAGTTTTTTCTTAAAAGTAAAAAAAATAAAAAATAAATACCATTTTATAACAAGATCTATTAATTTTACTCATTTATACCAATCGCACGGACAATTAATGCGCTGTCTTCAGCCAACGGTTGCACAGTGCACAGCGCATGTGGTACATGCGCTACACAGTGTAACTAAAAATATTATATTTTTTATCTACCTAAAAATTAACCCTAATATTCATAAATTAACACTATCATAATTTTAACTAAAAATGTTATTAATTAATTTTAACTAAAAATATTATATTTTTATTTAGCTAAAAATTAACC
>CANXYC010460997.1:0-11939 GCA_948193065.1 Aleurites moluccanus
CATATAAGGCAATCAATGGCACTAGAACTCATGAATTAATTCATGAAACACATAAGGGAACCAACTCATGCAACACCCCTAACTCCCTCTAGGTTTAAGACACTAGGGTTTAGGTTTCCAACTAGGGTTCAAGGTCCTAGAGTTAGGATTCCACTTAGGTTATTACACTATGACTAGGGAAATTTTATGTTAAAACATAATTGCACATGATAAGCATCTCACTATCATGATCTCATCATGAATGCCTCCATGCTATGTTTATACCATGGACTTTATTAAATAGTTATACAATATTACTCTAAACAATAATAAGTAATGATTAATAAATAATGCCTTTTATTAATATATTTCTAAAAACATCATTTTAATGATTGTCTTTAAAGCACCTACACTAACATCTTTATGTGATGATGCATGGTTATGGCATAAAAGGCTTGACCATGTTGGCATGGATCACATTTGTTAGACCTTAGTGTCTTTATCATATCTATTTTGATGGTTACAAACACCAAATTAATGGACTAATGAGTTTGTTTGATTATGTGTAAGATTTTCCAAGTATTTCTCTAAAGTGTTGTAGAATGCTGGTGTGTCGCAGGTGCGACCACTTATAGTTGCAGGTGTGACTCTGGGAACAAGGTTGAAATCAATCACAGGTGCGACAAAGTCAATTGCAGCCTTGAAAAATTTCAAGTCGTGGGTGTGACGCATTCCAATCACAGGCACGAAATTAAAATGATAATTTCTTAAAACATCCAATAGCCTCAGATGAATAGTGTCTCTCTAGTAATGGACGCCATACATAAAAGTCGTGAGTGTGACTAGATGAAGTCATTGGAGTGACAAGTTTATTCGTCGGTACGAAATTAAAATGAGAATTTCTTCAAACATCCAGTAGCCTCAGATGAATAGTGTCTCTTCAGTCACGGGCATGACTCATCAAAGTCGTGGGTGTGACTAGCTAAAATTGCAAGAGTGACAAGACTAGTCACTAGCTTGAAATTTAATTAAACCAAGTTCAAAAGTAATAGAAGCTTCACATGCTCAGTGACGTGTTGGTTGCGGCCGCTATAACTCCAAGTCACAAGTGCAACGTGATGAAATTCAAATTTATAAATTTTCAAGCCAGATGAGAGTCACAAGCGTGACAATCCTATCGCTAGTGCGACTTACCCTTAAACTAGCAATTGAAGCGAAATCTCAAGTGCATTTATTGCAGGAAAAGAAGTCTAAGTGACTCTTTTTTCCCCCAAGCCTATAAATATGAGTTGACTTATATTAAATGCAAGAGTGAACAACCTCAACAAGTTCTAAAGTCATTTATTGTAAAATCATTCATATTTATTGTACAAAATTAGTATATATATGTATTTATTGTAAATCTTCAAAGTTATTGAAGATTATTGATTATAACAGAGTTGGGTTAAGAAAAAGGGAATTCTTTCTTCTCATCTCTTATAACTCTTTTGGGTTGTGTGTAAGCCTAGTTTGAGAAAAACACATTGTAAAAGGTTTGAGTGTGAGCCAAAACACTTAGGTTTGATCTTGAACCTGTAAAAGGATCGAAAGTAGTAAAATACTCAACTGTGATCTTAAGGAGTGGACGTAGGCTCGTTTTGGCCGAACCACTATAAATCTCTGTATTGATTCTCTTCTTCTCTTCCTTCATCAAAATTTAAATTGGTCATTATTTTTAAATGACAACCAATTCATCCCCCTCTTGGTTGCCTAGGGACTTTCAATTGGTACTAGAGCTTATCTCTATACATTCTAAAGATTTAATCATCTTGGAGCAAAGATCAATGGCAACACAAGCATCAAACATTCTTGAAGGAGGGTTAACAATGTGACCACCATTCTTCGATGGCACTGACTATCCCTATTGGAAAAATAGGATGGAAAATTTCATGGATAGTAATGGAATCGACCTATAGGATGTAGTAGAGGAAGGGCATAGTGTTCCCACTACAACTATAGATGGTATCCAAGTCAAAAAACCAAAGAGTGAATGGACCGCAATAAAAAAGAAAGCAAATGGAAGAAACCACAAAGCAATGAATACTCTATACTGTGCTCTTAGTAGAGAGGAGTATGGAAAGATATCTCATTGGGCCTCAACAAAACAAATTTGGGATACTCTACAAACCACTTAAGAAGGAACAAGTCAGGTTAAAGGTAAAAAGATTCAACTTCTTACTCATGAGTATGAACTCTTTAAAATGCTACCTAATGAAAAAATTTTAGAAATGTATAACAGTCTTATGGTTATCATTAATGGAATGTGAAAGTTAGGAAAGTCTTACTCTATAGAGGATATAAATTGCAAGATATTAAGAATTCTTCCTAAGAAGGATTGGGAGGCAAGAGTAGCTTCAATCGAAGAAGCAAATGACTTGAGCACTCTTCCAACTGATACTCTATTGGGTAAGCTTCTAACTCATGAGATCATTTTATCTCAAGAGAAAACTGATGAAAAAGTTGAAGAGAAAAATAAAGGGCTTGCTCTTATTGCTTCTAAAGAATCTGCATCAAATGGAAGTGACATAGAGGATGATGATGATGAAGAAATTGCTCTTCTCACAAAAAGAATAAGAAATCTTATTCTTAAAAAGAAGAAGAACAAGAAGCCTTATAAGAAACATGATTGGCAAGAGAAGCCAAGAAGCGATCAAATCAAATGTTAT
This sequence comes from Aleurites moluccanus, assembly GCA_948193065.1. NCBI lineage: Eukaryota > Viridiplantae > Streptophyta > Magnoliopsida > Malpighiales > Euphorbiaceae > Aleurites > Aleurites moluccanus. Next base: position 2,685 of record CANXYC010460997.1, read on the forward strand.
GAATGCAATAGAGTTGGGCACATCAAGTCTGAATGTCCTATGTTGAAGAATAAAAAGAATTTCAAGAAGAAGGCATTGGCAGCAACTTGGGATGACTCTAGCGATTCAGATGATGATGAAGAAACCAGGGATGAGGTTGCCAATCCATGCTTTATGGCAATTGATAAGGATACTTCTTCTAGCGAAGTAAGTAATTCGGACTTTACTCTTTATGATGATGATGTTACTATGAAAGTAATGGAGACTTTAATTTCAAAGTGTCATAAGTTGCCAAACAAATATGATAGTTTGAAAGAATTGCAAACAAATTAGTTGATTCTTGTGAAAATTATAAAGAGGAGATAGTTAAATTAAATGTTTGCAAATGTGATTTGGAGAAAACTATCACTCTAAAGACTTAAGAGGTTGATTCTATTTCAAAGAAAAATAAAATTTTGAAAAATAAATTGCTTTCATTTGATGATTGCTTATCAAAATGTCAAGATTTGATTTCCTGGACCGCGACGGTCCTAGGACACGGGAGATGCCAATGGCGACCGACACCCGTAGAATCCAGTATCACATGCATCATCTATAAACCTCAATATATTATTCATTATTTATTAGTTACCATTCATTCTATTATTCAGTTATGTATTCTGTAATCATTTTGCAATTGGATGTAACATTCACATATTATATCACAATACCTTCATATAACTCAAAATATCATCATATACAATGTTCATCTCCTAGCTAACCCAATACATACCCATGGAGTAGCTAGATAATGAACACCAAAAATAAATACAGAATATATCAGAAATATATATAATCAGTCCGTAGCGAAAATCCACTGAAGACATAAGACTGGATTCTGCAACCTACTCCTCTCCTAAAATGGGTAAACAAATAAATGGTGAGTATAGATGATACTCAGTGAATCTACATGCATCATTAATGAAATATAAGCTATAACAATGGTATACACATGTTGGGGAAAAATAGTACAGTATCAATTGGTAAGTTTATAGAATCAATATCAGGTATCAATAAGAATAACAATGGTCATATCCAATCAGGGAATCAATATGGTAAGACAGATAGAGGGCCATAAACAGGTAGACTATGTGTAATCACATAGTCGATCACATATCACATAGGCATAAGACTGATCAGGTCCTATGGCTGGAACCAATATCCCTTACCAGCTAGGGCATCAATATCAATGTGCACATTGCCGATAGTATGTACCCACTACCCTGTCGGTGAGGCAGCTCTGTCAAACCACATTTAGGTCAATAAAAATGGATAATATGTCAATAGATACCATTATGTAGCAATGGTACCATCAATATCAATATGAACAATATTTGTCAAATCAAATAGCATATGAATCAATGGCATAGCAGAATACAATATATAAGCAATGTTAAAGGTTACGGTAGACAACAAAGGTATCAAACAAAAGTTAGTTCGGCGGCGAAAATTGGCAGGCCAATTGGCATGCCAACGTTGCTGGCGACATTGGCCTTCAAATGGTAGGCCTATAGCATACAAACCAATAGGCCAATGGCAAATGAACTAGGCATTTCATCAAACATGTGGTGGGCATACTATGGTAAGCCAATAGGTTAGGTTTAGGTGCAAATTTGGCTTGCCCAATTCAACCAACACAATGTCACATTGGCAAACAAGGTATAGGCATTCAAGAAACAACATTAAATAATATCAAATGAGGTCAAATTGGCTAAGGAAAATCAAGCAAAAATAAAGAAAAACTATAAGCATGAATAGTATCATTAGGTTCGGCCAAGTTAGGGATTTTAGGGCAGGATTTAATTCATCAATATAATCATATAGGCATGTCAAGTGATGCATTATAGACTCACCTACGCTTCCAAAGCACTTTCACAAGCTCACTTTCCAAGCCAATTCACCAATTTCCTCCAAATAGCCTATATAAGGCAACTTTGTGCAAACTTCAATTATACATCAATTAAACCATCAATTACTTATCTATTCACATCCAAATAACTAATTATAACATCAATTAACAAAACCTAACACTAATTCAACAATTCATCTCTTACAACTTCAAATTTACCAAATCAATTTAGGGATTTCCATTCAATAGCATCTATTAACACAAATTGGCTTCAAACCCATCTAATTCAACCTAAATAACATCTAACTAAGCAATAAAATCAAACAAAACTCATTATTACCTTAATGGAGCATGTTGGCCGAAATCTTCAGGATGATATTCCTTGAAATTCTTCACTCCTCCAAGCAATCTAATGGTAAAAATGAGTTAAGCTAGGTTAATTTGCTATTTTTCTATCAACTTTTCTTAGAAATCTATAAGAAATAAGAAGAAATGAAGATGGAGAATGGTGGAATGGTGAAGAAGGAAGAAAAGATGAAGCAAATTTTAGCTAAGGCAAATAAATAGAAAAAATCAATTTGCACAATTACAACTCACTCCTCCAAGTTTCACCCATCACATTTTAGTCCAAAATCTTCTGTAATTTATTCTGTCAATTTTGTCTGGAATTAAAGATCAGAGTGGGGAGTCAATAAGTTTATTTTAATTTATACTTATTTATAAAAATGGTTCTGGAGTTATTCTGTAACCTCAACCGATCAATTTCCACTATTTACCTTAAACTTTCATTTATTTACAAAAATGTCATTACTTACTTTTTCAGTGTTCCTAAATGATTTTTCACTTCTTTCTTTTTACCAAAATTAAACATAAATTATGGTCATCTTTTACCCCCAGATCAACTTCAGAAATTCTTCCGTTGATCGGACTGCTAATTTCTCAGCAGTGTTCCCGACACCACCGCTTTCCGGAAAAGTTTCAAATTCGCTTTCTAACTGTGTCTCTAAAATTATTTTTCACTATTTCAAGACTAATGGAACACATATTGAGAATTAATTCATGCATGAGAGTTAGGAATTTATAGGGTATTACACAAAATTTTCAAAAGGAAAAGAAAAACTTGATCACATTCTTAAGTCTCAAAGATGTCCAACCATCAAGTATGGACTTAGTTATAATGGTAGTGATATGCCTTCTACCTCCAAAACCACATTTGTTAAAGCATATAATTCAACACATAAACCATATATTTCACTACTTAAAGTGCATAAAAATGTCATGCATAAGCCTAAACATGTTCATCCTATGAAAATATCTAATCATGCATATAAGACTCAATATCATTCAAGATTGCATCATTTGACCAAAATAAAATGCCATTATTGTGGAAAAATTGGTCATACAAATTTGAAATGCCATATTAGAAAATTGCATTTAAGATACATAGATGATGATAACCCCAAAGGACCCAAAAACATTTGGGTACCTAAGAATGGTTATACTCTTAAATGTAGGTGTGCTTGAAATCTACCAAGATTGAAGACTATTGGTACTTGGATAGTGGTTGCTCAAGACACATGATAGGGAAAGCTAGCTTGCTCTCCAACATTGAAGAAAATCAGGAGGCAAGGTAAGTTTTGGTGATAATGACAAAGGCAAAATCATTGGCTTTGGCTAAGTCAGTTAGACAAATAAACACTTTCTTGATCATGTACTTCTTGTTCATGGACTTAAGCATAATCTAGTTAGTCTTAGTCAATTATGTGACATGGGAAACAAGATCATCTTTACCTCCAAGAAATGTTGTGTTAAACGCTTGAAGGATAAGAAAATCTTGTTTGTTGGTCATAGAATTGGCAATGTATATGTAATTGATATTAATGGAATGTATGAGGATGAAAATTGCATGATTTCTCTTTATAATAATTATTGGCTATGGCATAAAAGGCTAGGGCATGTTGTCATAGAGCATATAGATGACCTTAAGAACCATGACATAGTTATAGGACTCTCAAAGATCAAATTACAAAAGGTTAAACTTTGTGATGTATGCCAAATGGGAAAACAAGTCAAAAGTTCTTTTAAGGCTAAGAACCAAGTTTCTTCATCTAGGCCTCTTGAACTTTTGCATATGGATCTTTTTGGAGCTTGTTCGACTTCAAGTATAGGGGGTAAAAAAATATGCATTTGTTATTATTGATGATTACTCTAGATTCATTTGGGTTCTATTCCTAGCTCATAAAGATGAAAGTTTTAAAGAATTTAAATATTTTTCAAAACATGTTCAAAATGAAAAAGGTTTTTGTATCACCTCTCTTATAAGTGATCATGGTAGAGAATTTATAAATAAGGATTTCAAAATATTTTGTGATGAACATAGCATTTCACACAACTTCTTTACTCCTAGAACTCCTCAACAAAATGGGGTAGCAGAAAGGAAAAATTGCACATTGATTGATATGGCTAGAACCATGCTAAATGAGTATTCCTTGCATAAGTATTTTTAGGCGGAAGCCATCAATTGTGCATGTTATATTTCAAATAGACATTTTATAAAACCCATTTTAAATAAAACTCCTTATGAGCTATGGAATAGTAGAAAACCAAGGATCTCCTATCTAAGAGTATTTGGATGCAAATGCTTCATATTAAATACCAAAGATAATCTTTGAAAATTTAATTCCAAAATCGACATTGGTGTGTTTCTTGGATTTCTACTACTAGTAAAGCATATAGAGTCTTTAATGAAAGGACCCTAGTAGTTGAAGAGTCTATGCATGTGACATTTGATGAATCAAATCCTTTTGAAACCAAAAAATATGATTTGTATGAAGTCATTAATATTTTTGAAAATACTCATTTGAATGATTCATCGCTTGACATTGATATTCATGTTGACTCATCCAAACAAATCAATGAAAGTTTTGAGAATCAACCTTTTGAACTTGAGACCCCTCAAGGTGTAAATGAAATTCCAAAAGATTGAAAATTTAAAAAAGGATCATCCCAAAGATTTGATCATTCGAGAACCATCTAAGAGAGTCACCACTAGATTTTCATTTAAGGAGATAGTAGATAACCTTACATTCATCTCTAATATAGGGGGTGTTTGGGTACTAACCGGGTTTTGGAAAACAGAGTTTTAAAAACGTCGTTTCAAAAAAATCTGGCATATCTAGCTTAAATTTTTTCTATTTTTATGCTTCAAAACGGCGTTTTGAATTAATTTGTCAAACACTCAAAAAACTATTTAGCATTTTTTAAACTTCAAAACAACGTTTCATGCCCATTTTAAGTAGATCCAAACACCCCTATAGAACCTAAGAACATCAAATAAGTCTTAGATGATGAGAGTTGAGTAGATTCCATACAAGAAGAGTTGAACCAATTCGAAAGAAGTAAGGTTTGGATCTTAGTTCCTAGACCTATGACCACCCTATCATTGGCACTAAGTAGGTTTTTAGCAACAAGCTAGATAAGAATGGTGTAATCACTAGGAAAAAGGATAGGCTAATGGCTTAAGGGTATAATCAAGAGAAAGGTATAGACTATGATGAGACCTTTGCACTCGTAGCTAGACTTTAGGCCATAAGAATGCTTCTAGTATTTACATGTCATATGAATTTTAAGTTATATCAAATGGATGTTAAAAGTGCATTTTTCAATGGTTATATTGAAAAAGAAGTATATGTTGCACAACCACTTGGATTTGAAGGTTTTGATTTTGCATTTCAAACTTCGAAAAGCACTTTACAATCTAAAACAAGCTCCTACATCTTGGTATGATAGACTTAGCTCTTTTTTAATTAAAAATGGTTTTTCAAAAGGTAGAGTTGATGCAACACTTTTATTAAAAAGGACAAGAAAAATATGTTAATTGAGCAAATTTTTATGGATGACATAATATTTGGTGCTACTAATGAGTCTTTATGCAAGGACTTTTCTAAATACATGCAAGAAGAATTTGAAATGAGCATGATGGGAGAATTGAAGTACTTCCTTGGACTTCAAACCAAGCAAGAAGAAGAAGGAATCTTCATCAACCAATCTAAAAAAGGCTTGGGATGGAAGGAGAAAAGGCGAGTAGAACTCCAATTAGCTCCACCATCAAGCTTGACAAGGATGATCTTGGAAAACCTATTAAGTAGAAGAAATATAGAGGTATGATTGGTAGTTTACTTTATTTAACTACTAGTAGACCTGATATTATGTTTGCCGTATGTTTTTATGCTAGATTTCAATCTTGTCTAAAAGAGTCACATTTGCCTACAGTCAAAAGAATTTTTAAATATTTAATTGGCACTCAACACCTTGGCTTATGGTATCCTAGAGGCATGGATTTTAATCTTGTTGGCTATTCTGATGCGGATTTTGCTGGTAGTTACATGAATAGGAAAAATACGTATGGTACTTGCCAACTCCTAGGAAATTGTCTTGCTTATTGGTTCAGCAAGAAGCAAAATTCAGTAGCCTTGTCCATTGCAGAAGCCGAATATGTGGCAACCGCTTATTGTTGTGCACAAGTTTTATGGAGGAAACAACAAATAAAAGACTTTGGTGTGCCTCTAAAAATTATTCCCATTAAGTATGATAATACTAGTGCCATAAATTTATCAAAAAACCCTATTCAACATTCAAGAAGTAAACATATTGACATTAGACATCATTTTCTTAGATATCATGTACAAAACTATGATGTTGCTCTAGAATTTGTAGTGTCAAATAATCAATTGGCGGATATTTTTACAAAACTCTTGAATGAAGAAAGGATGAATTTTATTAAGAGAGAATTGGGCATGTTGGATGGAAAAGTTTTTGAAAAATAATTGTCCTTTTGTTGAATGATTTTTCATATTCTTAGTTTCTTGTCTGCTTTTTGGTTGTCGTAGCCGCGACCTAGAGGAGTCACACCCACGATTCTTGGTTTGCTTGTTTTGGATGACTTTTCTAGAGTCACAGCCACGACTGATTCTCGTTGCAGCTGCTTGATCTATTTTCCTTTCCTTCTGTTTATTTTTATAGCAGCTATGACTGATTTACGTCACAGCCGTTACCTCTCTCTCTTCTGCTTTTCTCTTCATTTATAGCCGCAAATAGTTTCTGTCACATCCACTACTTTCTCGATTATTTTCAAAATATTGCCTGCCAGCTCATAGTTGCAGCTGTTACTAAAAGAGTCACAGCCATGACTTCCTCGACAGTCAGTTTTTAAAATCAATTTCTCGCACATTCTGTCACTTTCTCTCTCAACCCAAAATCATTTTCTCTCAAATTTTCTCTATGTCCTTTGCTTGAATCACATTCTAACACCAAAATGGCACCAAGAAGAGTGAAAACTAGGGGTAGGAATGTCACGACCCAACCTGGAAGCCGCGACGGTCCTAGGATACGAGTGTTGCCTAAGCTGCCAGTACCACGAAGAACCCAAATGACTGTACTATATGGCATGCAATTCATATAAACATCTTAAATAGCTTAATAATGTTGCAGAAAATTTTACAGCATCTCCTCTATAATATGGCTAAGCCCAGCTGTAAAACATATAAATAACACTTCCAATAACCATCAACATCAACACTCAAGTCAATGATCCCTCTAGATCTTTAATATCAACTCAATATATACATATCTGTATATCAAGTCATTCTCATACATAGCATATCATATATATATCCATAGTATAATTACTATGCAAGACTATAAAGATGAAACACACACATATATATACATGCCACTCCTTAATTTACAATACCATGGAACCTCTATACTGTACAATATTTACATATACTTTTGGAGTTTGATTATTACATGTTCGGCTAGTACAATTCCAAGGCAAGAGTAGAAGATGCCAATGGAATGCGTGCCTCACTGCAGACCTGAAAATTGTAAACCACTAAAGGAGTGAGTATAAAAATACTCAGTGAATCCAAATGTATAAAAATACAATAAATGATCATGAAACTATGGTTGCCCATATATGGCTTGTAGAATCAATATAAGATAGCAAATAAATAGTAAAACAAGTATCTGTATAAGTATCCATATAGATATCCATAAAAGAATCCATATAAGTATCCAGATACATATCCATGTAAGTATCCAAATACACATATCCATATAAGATTCCAGTGTATAAGTCAACACACATATGATATAACAGGATTGGGTTATTTCTATAATTCAGTACACAAGCACTATTATAAAGTGCACTAGGGAATATAACATCCCCCCTTAGTAGGGGTCCATAAACACATTAACCACGTAAGGAATATTTTCCATATGACTAGAGATTATAACATCCCTCTCTAGCAAGGGTCCATAAACACCAGTGTGCACATAGTCGATGGAATTTACTCGCTATACCATCGAGATAGCCCTGTTATAATACCATATGTTGTGTCTTCAAATAACAGTAAATATAACATATTTATACCTCATATAGATATAGAAAAATCATATATACATATATGAAGAATAATAGAACAAAATTGGAAGATGTAAAAAAAATGCCCGACGGGACCCAATTGCGCTGCCGCAACTGGCACTTGCCGTTACGGGTCCGTTTTGGGATTTTTGAGTAGTTTCTGGTTAACTATGTTACCAAAGGATTTAGGTGGGCCATGAGGTACCGTTTCAAAGCTTAGGTCGAGACTAGATTATTGGTCCAGGTGGTGGCCCAATTGGCTTTCTGAATTTCATTTTATAGACAGATAAAGTTTAGATCATTTTAGGTCATTTTGGTGGGCTTATTTACGAGCCAATATGCACTGTATGTATTGTAAGATATCAAATATTGTTTTATCAATCCAAATGACTTTATATATGATATATGATGCAAATCATGCATGATTATACATAAGGACTCACCTCTATCATAATTAGATCACTTATCCCCCAATCCAATGCTCCCGAGCCTTAGTTGGCCCGCAGTTCAATACTCTGAGCTGGAGTATTTGACGGTTCACCTATTATCACATAAAACACTCCAGTAAGATATAAAAACATCACAAAACACATTATTTACACAAAACACATCAAGCATACATTGTATGCACTATCAACCTCACTTTGCACATTTTACACAATTTCCATTCCTTTATGCTATAAACCCTTTCTATCATCACATATAGCATACATTACACATATTGTCACATCTCAACTTGGGAGCCATGATGGTCCTAGGGTACGGGTGTTGCTTATGCTACCAGTACCACGAAGAATCAATATAACTGAACTATATGGCATGTATTACAATAATAAGCTCAAAATGGCTTAGCAATCTTATGAAAAATTGGGCAGCATCTCCTCTATATAAGGAGTATGCCTAGCTGCTAAACATATAAACAAGCACTTCAACTATATACTTCCATATCTATCTCAATATCAAG
>CANXYC010461064.1:0-13405 GCA_948193065.1 Aleurites moluccanus
CTTCCTAACAACCTTTGATGTACTTTTACATGTGTAAAACTGTCTAAAACATGCATATTCATACAATTTAAGCAATAACATGCATCATACATAACATATAAACAAACAAGAAACCCCTTAGGTTTGCCCCTTTGAAACTTAGGTTCTAAACCTTTAAGCTGGGGTGTTACACTTAGCCACATTATCTTTCATATTACGTCATCAATAATAGAACTTTCTTAACTTTCGATCTCGGAGTCCTTTAATATTTGGCACACATTGTTATTTATTGCATTTCAAATTACCATCCTCATCTGTAAACTTAAATGTTATGTCATTTTTGAACATTTTTCCCTTAACTTCACAGATATAGATTCCGATCTTGTGTCACTTTAATATCATCAATTAGTAACAGTTAAATCCAGAATTGGGCTATCATGAGCCTAGTTTCGATCCTGGGATCCAAATTCAACTCCATGCCCATATCAATTTACTCATTCATTGCACAATTCAGTGGTCCTTAACAATAAAGATGTGAATTAGACTACCCATAATCTTTTGACTAAGAACATCTACCACAGTGTTAACTTTACTCGAATGACAAAATTTTCACAGTCACCACTCTTTAACAATTAACTCATCTTTGTTACCTAAGATTCAGATTCTTCTATTTGCATTAGATACTATGCAGATACTGAAGATTCTTTCAATTCTTTCATTTTCACACTTAACATCATACTTTAAATATTTAATGCAATTACTATTGCTACTATTTTCAAATCATACATCAAGTAGTTTATCCCGTGGTTCTCTAACTATCAAGAAGTACTTGTAATCATTCCTCTATAATACATCTTAATTAAATTTTAGAATCATTACAGTACAATATAAAATTATCATCTACTGATGATAATGTTAATTCTATACCATTTATGAAGCAAAACTTCAATGTCTAGAAGCTATACTTTCACATTCATATATCCATTGATACTTCTCTTGTTTACTGGTCAACTTAATCAATCAAAGTTGAAATCCTAAGGAAATCTTTTATAATCTCTTGTAGAATTTTCCTTTTCAAAGAACTACAATCTTAGAATATTAATATACTGAGGTAAATTAATTATTGCTTTTACCTTAAAAATTATCCGTATTACTATCTTCACGTACTATATGATCCACAAAACACATTCTAATTAGCTAATATCGATATACATTCAGCTTAGCATATACTCTCATAGTGTCTATAACATAATCCCCAAGTGCTCTACATGTTCCTCTTCACTCTTAAATTAGATAAAAATGCAATTAATAAACTTATCCATTATATAACTTAAAAATTATATTCATTAAATCCACATATACAGTTGAATCATTAATTAACCCGGATTACAATACCAGAAACTTATAGTGTCCATACTGGGTTCTAAACAGTCCTAGAGTACATTTTTCTTCTTAACTCTTAACTATCTAATTAATCTTTGAATAGTGTTTTGTAACTGCATAGAAAATATATTAAAGAACTTCTCGGATCATAAGTATCTAATCCATCCTTATTGAAGTCTTTTACACATTCACTATATATATCAAATACATTGCATAATTCCTTTTTTATTATCTTTTTAGTTTAAATCATAGAAATGAAATTGATTCTAATTCCATACCTATCATTTTAGAATTTAAATTTTGGCAGTCGAAATCTGACTTCCTTCTCATAATAATCAATGACTACTCGATGGACAGTTTACCATTCATATACCAAGTATTACATTAATTGCAACACAAATAACTCTATCAAATTAACAAGTAAAACATTACCATAAATTTAAATATCATATCTCAGATAACCATAATTTACTTATACATTTTTCCTATAAGTGTAATTGTCTCTAAGGCACATTCAATAATTTATCTCTCCCTATACAACTGATGCAACCCAAAAGTGTAAGGTACCAAAGTCAATCAGTTCATATGTTACATCCTTCTGCATTCAAATCACCTATCTCTACATCATTAGATCTCTGTGTCTCTTAAGTGTTAACAACAAAAACTCTTCCCTGACCCCTACCAGCTGGAGCCTAACTACCACTAGGAGTCTGGTCTCCCCTACCTCTGCCTCTGGCTATAGTCTCTCTACCCATATTCTGACTGGTCTGTACCACTGGTTGAGAAACTATGATAGATGGTTGTTGCTGTTGATCACCCCAAAGAGGACATCTATTAATGAAGTTACCCTGTTGGCCACACTTCAAACATGCCCCTGACTAAAACCGACACTCCTCTCCGTGCCTCCAACCACAATACGTATAAACTGGCATAGCAAGTACCTATACTGCTAGTCTGGATAAGCCTTGTGAGTAATTAGGTGTAGACTGTACCACAGGTGGTCCCCTACTCTGCAATCTCCTCCTTTGACTACCCCCAGATGATCTCTGCTCAATTCTGGGCACTGATTCTGACTGCCTAGGATGGGAGCTGCTCTCCCCCCTCCGATCCTGAGATCCTGGGCCACCCTTCCTCTTCTGATCTCTCTTTGCCCTCTCAGTCTTGTACTTTTCCTCCATCTAAGTTGCCTTATCAATTACTGTGGTTAATGAAGTAAATTCTGTGGCAAGTAGAGCATTATGCAAGGCAGCATATAAACCCCTCCGAAATCTGCTAATCAGGTCTACCTCTGTCAGTACTATGTGGGCAGCATATCTGCTCAGCCGTATGAACTCCTCGGCATACTCCTCTACTGACTTGTCACCCCGCTCCAGCTGCTCAAATCTCACCGGATTATGGGTCCTCACACCCTCTGTGATGAACTCGTCAATCAGACCCTAACGGAACTCTGCCCAGGTGGGTGGGTGCTCTTTATATAGCCTGGTCTCCATATGCCTCGAGAACCAAGTCCAGGCCTTACCCTTAAGCAATAAGCTCACCAACTCTACTGACCTCAGCTCAGAACAAGGTAGTCTCCTAACTACCTTCTCTACCTCCTCCAGAAAATCAACAGGATCTGTACCTCTGTCCCCTCTGAACTCTGGTATGTTTAGCTTCAGAAAGCTAAATATAGAGACTCTGCCCTCCTCTATCTCTCTCCTACCTCCCTATACAGTTGGCTCCCTCTGAGCCCCACTGGCTGCATAGGAGCCGGTGCCACTACTTCAGGTACCACTAGTGGTTGTGCCTGCTATCTCTCCCTCCTCAAATCAGCTAACTCCCTTCTTAACTCCATCAAACCCCTCATTATCTCAATCCTCCAAGGGTCATCTCTCCTATCTGAGTCCTCTGAAGTTCGTCGGGATCGAGAAGGACCCTTTGATACACTAATCTCCCTCGCTAGGGACTCATTGGAGGCAACCTCAGCCTCCCTGGTGTCTCTGTCTCTGCTGTCAGACATGTCTATAATCTGTCGAGAAAAATGAAAACGATCTCAGAATACAGTAAAAACACAGAATATAGACAAATATCAAACGATAATAGTAATAGACGACAAAGGAAATCCTATGCTCCACGATATACTTAATTCTACCCCATTTTGTAACTAGTCACTATTCCTCTGTAATACAGTCACTATTCATCTATAACCTAGATTCACATTCTGTAAACCTAGTGCTCTGATACCACCTCTGTCACGACCCAGTTTTCCTGAACTGTGACGGTCCTAGGCCATGGAAAATGCCAATGGCGACTGGCACCCGTAGAACCCAGTACCATATGCACAATCTAAAAACCTCTATAAATTATTCATTTATTAATTACCATTCATTATGCAATTTTGTTACTCAATCTGTTATCCTGTCAAGCATTCTATAGTGGGCTGTACATTCATATATAACATCATAAACCATCATATAACTCAAAATATAATTATCAATATATCATATAATATATTCATATCCTAACTAACCCTTACATACCCATGAAGCAGCTAGATAAAGAAACCTCAATATAAATACAGAAATCCAAAATTTATACAGTATAAACTGCAGCAGAAATCCACAAAAGATAGATGTCAGGATTCTGCAATCTACTCCTTTCCTAAAATGGGTAAACAATCAAACGAGTGAGTATAGATGATACTCAGTGAATTTATGCATCACAATGAATTATAATCTCAAATAATGGTTTGTACAGGATAAGAAATAATGATACAGGGTATATCATATAAATGATAGAATCAATGTTGATAAACAGTAGGAATAGCAATGGTCATATCCAATGAGGGAAAATCAATATGGTAAGACAGATAGAGGGCCATGAACTCGTAGACTATGTGTAAACACACATAGTGGATCACATATATCATATAAGCATAAGACTGATCAGGTCCTATGGCTGAAACCAATATCCCTTCCCAGCTAGGACATCAGTATCAATGTGCATATTGCCGACAATATGTACCCACTACCCTGTCGGTGAGGCAGGTCTGTCAAACCACATTTGGGCCAATAGAAGGAAAAAACATATCAATAGATACCATTATGCAACAATGGTACTAGCATTGACAATATGACCAATATCAATCAAATCACATAAAATATGGATCAATGGCATAAGAAAATATAACAATTAAGTAAGGATACATGTTATGGTAAACAATAATGATATAAAACAAAAGTTGGTTCAATGGCCGAAAATGGTAGGTCAATTGGCATACCAATGTTGTTGGCGACAGTGGCATTCAATTGGTAGGCCTATGGCATGCAAACCAATTGGCCAATGGCAAATGAACTAGGCATTTCATCGAACACTTGGTGGCATACAATGGCAATATAATAGTTTAGTTTTGGTGGCAAATTTGGCTTGCCCAATCAAACCAACACCAAGTCACATTGTTCAACAAAGCATAGGTATCAAAGAAACACAATTAAACAATGTTAAAATGAATCAAATTGGCTAGGAATTGTCAAAGAAAATCAAGCAAAATCAAAGGCATTTTAGGTCATATAAGGTTCGACCAACATAGGGATTTTGCCAATGGGTTTCAATCATCAATTCATTGATTCAAACATGTTATTTGATGCAATGTAAACTCAACTAATGATCCAATTAGCCAATTTACACTCCAATTGAATCAATTCCACCGAATTTCCCCAATTTGCTTACTTTGAAAACTCAATTTTTACAATCTTCAATTCTACATCAAATTAACCATCAATTAGTTGTTCATTCATATCCAATTGATCATTTGTAACATCAATTAGCAATTCCTAACACTAATTCAACATATTCAATCTTACAACTTCAATTCAAGCATTCAAATTGAAAATTCCATCAAATTTGAATAAATTAAAGCAATTAAACACTAAACCCATTCAATTGAACCTAAAATAACACTAAATCAACAATCAAACTAAACAAATAAACCTCTTACCCAAAATCACCAAGTTGGCCGAAATTCCTTTGAAGATTTTCCTCCCAAACCTTAGCTTCTCACTTCAAATTGATGGTAGAAATAGGTTTAACTAGGTTGATTTGCTATTTTTCCATCAAAATCCTAAAGAAAACTATAAGGTATATGAAAAATGGAATTTGGAAGAAAAGAAAACCAAGGTTCGGCAATGGAGATTGCACAAATGGAGGTGAAGAACCGAAAATGAAGATGGCCATATAAAACAAAATTATATGGCAAATTACAACTAAATCTCTCAAGTTTCAACCTTTACACTTTGGTCCTTAAATCTTCTATAATTTATTCTGACAATTCTGTCAGGATTTAGATGTCAGAGTGGGAAGTGTATAGACTTATTTTAATTTATCATTATTTATAAAAATAATTATGGAGTCAATTTATAACTCCGACCGACCCATTTTTACTATTCACCTTGAATTTCCCTTTATTTACCAAAATGCCATTTCTACCTTTTTCAGTGTTCCTAAATGATTTTCACTTCTTTCTTTTTACCAAAATTAGACATAAATTATGGTCATATTTTACCCCCAGATAAACTTCAGAAATTCTTCCATTGTCCGGATTGCTTATTTTTCGGCAGTGTTTCCGACACTACCAGTTTCCAAAAAAGTTTCAAATTTGCTTTCTAACAGTGTCTCTAAAATTATTTCCCATCAATTCAAGACTAATGGACCACATATTGAGAATAAATTCATGCACATGAGTTAGGAATTTATAGGGTATTACATTTAATCCATACATACATGTTCATAAACTAACTATACCATACATAACCCATGGAGCAGCTAAGATATGAACATACAAAATAATACAGTATTTATATAATTACACTGATATAATACTGCAAAAAGCATAGAGAGTCAAAATGCTGGGATATTTGCCTCTTACTCTGTACCTGGAGATGGAAAACAATAAGAGGGTGAGTATATAAGATACTCAGTGAATCTAATATTCATCTACCAATAAATAGGTAATAGAATATCAATAAACAATAAGCAGATGAAATAAATAAATCAATCTGCTAAAAAATCTCTGGATACAGAATCAAGTACATAAATGCTTGAAAAGTCAGTACTCATATCGAATGAAGGTATATCACATAGACAAGACAGATATAGGGCCATGAAACGCATAGAATATGTGTCAAACACATATCAATCTCATATCAATAAACATAAGACGAATCAGGTCTTATGACTAGGACTGATAACCCTTTCCAGCTAGGGCATAAATATACAATGTGCATAATGCCGACAGTACGTACCCACTATCTTGTCGGGGCGGTAGCTCTGTCAAATCACATCGGAATCAATAGAAATAAGAAACAAATCAATAGATACCATTGCACAATAATGGTATCACCAAGTATCAATAATTCATCATTAATCAATTCAAGGAGCAATAGAACCAAAGGAGTAGCAATAACAAATGGTTATACGAAGACCAAAGGTTTGGCAACCAACAATGGGATATAACATAAGTTGGTCATTTATGAACAAAAGCTGACGCAATTGGCATGCCATTGTCGCTGGCGATGATGACATTCAAATGGTTGGCCTATGGATTTTTGAGCTAGGCATTTTATTGAACACTTGGTGTGCAACAATAAAATGACATTTTGGCAAGGTTTTGGTGCAACTCCAACATTGCCCCAATTGTTAACAACAACATACATTATAGGCAATTCCATAGGCATTATAAACACAACAATAAACAACATTAAATGGATCAAATTGGCTTAGGAAAACAAGCCAAAATGAAGCAAAAACCAAATGCAAAAATGGCATTTAGGGTTCGGCCAAATTAGGGTTTTTGCATATGAATTCCAAACTTCAATTTAACACTTTAGTCATGTTGTTTGATGCATAAAAGACTCACTAACACTCCAAATAAGCCACCAAAATTGATTTGCCTCCAATTCTTCAAAGTAGAAAAAATGGCAAATTTCCTCAAATTGATTTTTTACATCAAACAAACCATAAATAACTCATCAATTAACTTTTAATTAACATATTCTAAACTCAATTTACATATACTATCTCAAAATCAATAAACTAGTTCATACAACTTAGGTTTAAGGTTTGAAAATTGGGGAAAAATGCTATATGCATCAATTGATGCAATTAAACACATTACCCAATCTAATTAACATCTAATAAACCTAAACCAACCATAAAATCAAACAAAACAATAATTTACCTCAATTTGATGAAATGGCCGAAAATTTCAAGTGCTTGGTTTCTTGAAATTTCTTGATTTCCAAGGTAGCAAATGGATGGAAGATGGAAAATATGAGATTTGTTTCAAGTTTCCATTGATTTTCCTTAACAAAATTGAAGGAAAATGGGTGGGAGAGAAATGGGAAATTTCGGACAAGAATGGGTAAGAAAATGGCTAAAAATTTTCTGAGTGTGGCTTATATACTAAGTCGCATTTGACAAATTTCATTTTGGTCCTTAAACTTTCCATAAATTATACTTTTGCCACATTTCCTTCTGTAATTTATTCTGACAGTTCTGTTGGAATTTGGATTTCAAAGTAAAAATTCAAACATGTTATTTTTATTTACACTTTATTACAAAAATAATTTTAGAGTCGTTCTGAAACTCAGACAGTTCAAATTCTACTATACCCCTAAAGTTTCATTTTTTGACGGTTTTTCTGTCGCATACTTTTTTAGTGCTCCTAAACATTTTTCACCTCTTTCTTTTTACTGTATTTACACATGCATATACATTATTAATTACCTCCAGTTAGAACTAGAAATTCATCTGTCGACTAGACTGCTATTTTTACGGTGGCGATATCTACACCGACTTTTTCCTAAAAAGTATTTTGTTTTCGCTTTAACTGAGTTTCTAAAATTTTCTTTAGTCATTTCGATGATTTCAAACCACAAACTGAGAACTTTAATCATATAATTATGGAAGGCTTTTCTAGGGTATTACATTGATATTGACTTGAAAACTTCTTTGGCTCTTAAGCCAATCTAAGAAATGAGCTTTTGAAGAAGGATGACTCTAATGAAAGAAATAGTTGAAAATGAATGACCGAATCAAAAAATTACTTTGCAGAGGAAAAAACTGGCTAGCTACTTTAGCTTTTAGGAAAGAAAAAGAATGATTAACAAGGAGAGAGATGAACTTTTTATTGTGACAGAATTGACTATGCACTACTTAAGTGAGATACTGCAAAATGAGATTGATGTGTTTTTGTAGAGGACAAACTATCTTCCTTTCATTGAAAAAGGTAAATGGATTTGAACTTTTGCATGATGCCACTTGACTCGGCAATCTTTCTCTAATTTTTGCCTAAGCCGCCTTTTGGATTTTTAACCTAGTGGCATTCTCTTTTTTTTTTTTCTTTTTTAAACTTGGGGCAAATGAATAAAAAGAAAATGAAATTTTGGCATATAAAGGAAAATCTCATTGTTATTTGGACCATATCAATATTAGTATTTATCGATCCCATTTGGAAGGCACTCTTGCCTTTTAGAACACATAAAACAATATGATTTCTATCTGGAGCTCCAATTACCCTCTTGCTTAGATTTTAGATAATCTTGATTCTGATAAAAGACATCTATTTTTATACCTGTTGGATCCCATTGACTTGCGATCATTTTCTGGAAAATGATCTTGATGGTCTCGTATAGTACCGATTGGTTTAGGGCAATAAGGAGAAGACTGATGATATTGAATCTTTTCCTCTTAAGCTTCCTTCTAAAAATGAGATCTATTATCAATGGTGATCTCAAAAGGTACTCCAAAACCACTAAAGGATGCTTTGGATGAAGTGTGCTTCCTTTTTTTAGAATTCAACACCTGATAATATTTTTATTTTACTCACTTTATAAATTAGTTTAATATCATTAAGATGTTTAATATCCATTTAAAGATTTCTTAATGATTTCTATACACCAATTGTAAAGGACAAATGAGTGTCAGTTGGATTTAAAGGGATTGATCTGATATTCTGCTAATAGTTGGCACGATCTTCATCTCTATGAACCCAATCAATGATCAGTTGAGCTTCATCACATATCTAAAATGGATGTTGTCCTATTTTTTTGGATAACACATCACCATTTAGGATGAAATTGATTCAAAAGTTCATTTGTCTTATTTGGTTGCCCTTTTTATTACTAAGGCTTTCTTTCCTTATCCAAATGAGGGACCTAAGCTTGATTCAACCCACACCGATGTCAGTCAAGGAGATTGTTATAGAACCAACCATGTGGTCTACCAACAGGCTGAGTGAGAGGAAGGAAAATCATCCTTTGGGGAAGTTTTGTTCAAACATATGAACTTTCACATCCTTTTTTGTCACGACCCGTTTCCGGATCGCGACAGTCCTAGGGCACAAGAGGTGCCAATGGCGACCGGCACCCGTAGAAACCAGTATCACATGCATAATCTATAAATCACAATATATTATCCATTTTAGTTAGTTACCATCCATTTTGTTATTCTGTAATTCACTATGTAAATTTCTGCAATTGGCTGTAACAATCCATATATCATATCATATAAACATCATATAACTCATATATCATCAAATATCATATATACATGTTCATTTCCTTGCTAACCCATACATACCCCATGGAGCAACTAGATTATGAACATCAAAATAATACAAAATAGAATATATACATTAGACTGCCAGCAGAAATCCCCGGATGATAGACGACAGGATTCTGCTCTCTACTCTTCTCCTGAAATGGGTAAACAAAGAAAAGGTGAGTATATAAGATACTCAGTGAATTTATATGCATCAACAATAAAACAGTAGGTAGTAATGAAGAAATGGTATCAATAAGTCAGATAACAATAAACCGAATCTATAATAGGTCACAGTATAGCCAAAGAATGAAGTACAGGCTCGGTGTCATATGGAAAGATAGATAAAGGGATGGACTGTATGAAATCATACGATCTCCAGTAAACATTATGGACCATATGTGAACATATAGGTCTCCAGTAGCATATCAATATCAATGAGCATAAGACTGGTCAGGTCTTATGGCCAGGACCATAACACCTCCTACCTAGGGTATCAGTAATACAATGTGCACATCGCCGACAGTAGTTTCCCACTACCCTGTCAGATTGGTAACTTTGTCAAGCCACATAAGAATAAATATCAAGAAACAACATATCAATGGATACCATTATGCAACAATGGCATCCTCCATATCAATAAGTTCAATACTAGTCAATCAATTATCAATAAGAACAATGGCAATGCTATAGGTGACATATAATCAATGACAAATGGTTTGGCAATTAAGAAAGACGTGGAACAAAAGTTAGCTTGGGGAAGGAAAACGGTAGGCTAATTGGCATACCAACGTCACTAGTGACAATGGCATTCAAATGGTAGGCTTATGGAATGCAAACAATAGGCCAAAGGCAAAATAAGCTAGGCATTTCATCAAACACATGGTGGGCATACAATGGCAAGCCAATAGGTTAGGTTAGGATGAAAAATTGACTTGCCCAATCCAACCAATAACAAACCACATTTGCAATTATATAATAGGCATCAAGGAAACAATATTAAACAACATTAAATGGGGTCAAATTGGCTAAGGAAAATATGACGAAAACAAGCAAAATATAAGGGTAATGAATAGTACCAAGGGTTCGGCCAAACAAGCACTTTCAAACCAAGTTTTCAATTTCAATTTCAACACAAATGGCATATTAAAGAATGCATATAAGACTCACCTAAACTTCCAAATAGCTTTGGAAAGTCCAATTCCACCCAAATTCACCAAATGAGCTATTAGGCACACCTTTGATAAAATTTGAACTCTACACCAAACCAATCATCAATTAGTTACCTATTAACCTTCAATTGACTAATTCTAACATCAATTAATATAATCTAACACTAAATCATTAAACCCTTTCTTACAACTTCAATTTAGCTAGGAAAATTAGGCATTTATATAAATTTGCATCAATTGATGCAATCTAACTAAAAAACCATCAAATTCAATCTTAATAACATCTAATTAAACCATAAAACTAAACAAATTAACTTCTTACCTAAAAGGAGTGAAGTGGATGAAATCTTCCCTTCCAATTTCCTTGAAATTCTTCAACTTTCCAAGCATAATAATAGATGGAAAAGATAGAACAAAAGTTAAACTCCATTTTTCTATGAATTTCTCTTAAGAAATTTGATGAGAAATGAAGAAGAATTGAAGAATGAAGAGGGAGAAGTGGTTCGACAATGAAGAGAAGAAAAGGAAGAAGATGCAAATTGTTCTAAGTGTGGGTTTTTATATTAAATTCATAATGGCAAATTACAATTTGGTCCTTAAACTTTCATGAGTTACATTTTGACCCCAATTCTTCTGTAATTTATTATTTTAATTCTGTCAGGATTTGGATTTCAAAGTGGGAAGTCAATAAGTTTATTTTAATTTATAATTATTTATAAAAATGATTTCAGAGTCATTATGTAACTCCGACGGACCAATTTCCATTATTCACCTTAAACTTTCATTTATTTACGATTTTGCCATTGGTTACTTTTTCAGTGCTCCTAAATGATTTTCACTTCTTTTTTCTAATCAAAATTACACATGCATTATAGTGATATTTTATCCCCAGGTCAACTTCAGAAATTCTTCTGTTGACCGGACTGCTAATTTCTTGACAATGTTCTCGACACCGCCGCTTTCCGGAAAAGTAACAAATTCACTTTATAACTGTGTCTCTAAAATTATTTCCCATCATTTCAAGACTTATGAATCACAAACTGAGAACTAAATC
The DNA here is from genome assembly GCA_948193065.1 of Aleurites moluccanus. NCBI lineage: Eukaryota > Viridiplantae > Streptophyta > Magnoliopsida > Malpighiales > Euphorbiaceae > Aleurites > Aleurites moluccanus. Next base: position 12,166 of record CANXYC010461064.1, read on the forward strand.
ATGCATGTGAGTTAGGAATTTATAGGATATTACATTCTACCCCCTACAAATAAATTCGTTCTCGAATTGAAATAAATACATACCTCAATGCTGGAACAGGAATGAATATCTGCTCCTCATCTCCTGCTCACTCTCCCAAGTGCACTCTTCCATGGATTAGTTTCTCCAGAGCACTTTAACCATCGGGATCTCCTTGTTCTGTAACTGTCTGACCTGTCGATCAATGATCTCTACTGGAAGCTCCTTATAAGACAAGTCATCACTGAGATCCACATCCTGAACCTCCAATATGTGAGATGGATCAGACACATACTTCCGCAGAATAGAGATATAGAAAATCATATATACGTGGCTCATACTAGGTGGAAGAGCCAATCTATAGGCCACATTTCTAATCTTCTTAAGAATCTCAAACGGGCCTATAAACCTTGGTGATAACTTACCCCTCTTCCCAAATCTCATAATACCCTTCATCGGTGAGACCTTAAGGAAGACATAATCACTAACTGCAAAATGTATATCCTTTCTTTTCGGATCAGCATAACTCTTCTGTCTACTGATGGCAGTCCTCATCCGCTCTCTGATCATAGGCACCTTTTCTATTGTCTCTCTAATCAACTATGGCCCCTCTAACTGCTTCTCTCTTGGCTCCACCCAACACACTGGAGATCTATATTTTCTGCTATATAGTGCTTCAAATAGAGCCATACCAATAAAAGAATGATAGTTATTGTTATAGGAGTACTCTATCAATGGCAGATAATAATCACAGTTACCTTTGAAATACATAACACACAATCTAAGCATATCCTCCAAAGTCTGGACTGTACTCTCTGACTGCCCATCAATCTATGGATGAAAAGTAGTACTGAACCGTAACTAGGTACCCATAGCCTCCTGAAACTTCTATCAGAATCGAGAAGTGAACTGTGTACTCCTGTCTGAAATAATCATCAAAGGAACTCTATAAAGTCGCACAATATTATCCACATACAACTATGCGTACTGAGCTACAATGTAGCTGGTCTTAACCTCGAGAAAATGAGCAAACTTTGTCAATCAGTCTACAATCACCCATATGGAGTCATAACCCCCTCGAAGTCCTCAGTAGACCCACTATAAAATCCATAGTCACCTGCTCCTATTTCCACTATGGCAATTCAATCTCCTGATGTATTTATAGCCTAAAATCAAATATGACTGTTAGGATCCAAAATATAGCTATTAGAACCATTTCCAA
>CANXYC010461143.1:0-10867 GCA_948193065.1 Aleurites moluccanus
TTCTTCTTAGAAATGGTCTTTTTGGCCTCCAACCTGGGGGGTTCATTTTTGGTCGACTTGGATTTCCTAGAAAATTTCTTTGAATATGTAATTGTGTTAGCAGCCGACTGCTGTTGTCCGACAATTTCCAAGTTATTTCTAGCTCTGTTCTCATCTTCGATTCTGATGAATCGTTTGAGATCATCCAGTCCCATTTGCACCTTTTTCCTATACATTTCAGTCTTAAAAGTGTGCCATGCAGAAGGTAGTTTGTAAATTATTGCCCCAACTAAGAAGGCATCACAGATGATGATCTTTTCATTATTTAATTTAGATCTCAGATTTTCCAGATCAGTTACTTGAGGAGTGATTTCTATATTTTCATTGAATTTGAAATCCATGAATTTGTTAATTAGGTGAATTTTTGACAATTTCTCCTCCTTTCTAAATTGAGCATCTAAATTATCTCATATTCTTTTAGCAGTGTTATATTTGCTAAAAACTTCTGCTAACCGATCAGAAAGATAATTTAATAAATAGTTTTTACAGAAGTCATCATTCTTGTTCCATTGAAATTCATGAACATTCTCCATTGTATCAGCAAAAGTACTCAAAACAGTGTAAAATATATTTTCATATTTTAGTCCAAATTGAGTCTTTCGCTTTCAGCAATTAAATTCAGATCCACTAAATGTTTCCAATTTGACCATCTCAATTGGAACACGTTTATCCATTCTTCTATATATTTAAATAGACAATTAAATAGTAAAAATTATATAAAAGAAAAAGTTAGAACAAGTGCACCTGAATTGAACCAATTCAATCAAATCAGGGATTGAATCAGATCAATTATTTGAATCGAACTGATCATTGAATCAAACCGATTAAATCAAACCAATGAATCAAACCAATCATTGAATCAAATCGATAATTTGAACCAAACCAACAACTCGAACCAAACCAGCGACTCAAACCGAACCAATTTCAAATCTCCTCTGCAGGCTTCCATGTGAAGAACAGTCTTAAATTTGTTGGCTGCACTAGAACATAAGCCCATGAAATCAGAGATGAACACGAGCAAAGACATTTAACCTAAGACTTTGGAATTTGTGTCGTTTATTTTACTTCCAGATTTTGTCTTCTCAAAATTCTCAAAATTGCTCTGTGATGTCACGATTTTTAACTCTTTTTTTTTTTTTTTCAACTTCCAAACTCTCTTTTTTTTTTTTTTTTTTAATCAATAACTTGAATCAAGAACAATCAAATCAAGAATAACAAATTTGAATTCAAATCAGAATAAGAAAATTTGAATTCAAATTAGAACAAGAAAACTTGAATTCAAAAATTAGAAAACCTAATGCTTCAAGATTGTTAGGGTTTTTAGGTCAAGTAATATATGCGATTGCTTGAAGCATTACACCCTAGGTATCTAGTTTGGAATACCTAACATGCTGCCCCCAGCTAGCATATATATATGTTTACACTAGGGTTAAATCAGTTAATGGGCTCTTGCCCATTAGGCCCACTACAAAGGTCCATTATCTATTAGGGCTTATATTAGAACATATACTTGGGTTATTAATATACCCAACAAGCCAAAGGTTGAAGAAGGAGGATAGCAGTAGATGAAGCCGGAGAGGAGTTAATAGTAAAAGCTAGAGATTAAGTGTTGTTCTAACCATTTTCTGCCTCTTCTCTTCTAGTTGTCTTTGCAGTAATAACTGTGTGTCCACACCATTTCAAATACGATGGAGCCTTAAAAGGTAAATTTAATCCTTGACCTTCAGTAACAAATTTTGTCTTCCTTGATGGGGTGGTTGAAGTAGGCCAATACAAATCTAAAATAACAAAGGAAATTAAGTCAAGACAAAACAGAATCCAAACAAAAAGTTTAGAATTGACCCAAAAATTAGAGTGGCTTTAAAAAACTTAATTCACTAATTTAAGAGATTGAAATGGACTCATTTGGACTTCTATATAAATATATTATAGATCTAAAAAATTAATATATTTTTATATAAATAATTTTTTTAATTTATTTTAAATAAAAAATTATGACCTATTATTTTTACTTTTACTGATAAAATATCATTATTTGAATCTTCATTTTTATTTTTACTTATTTAGACGGTATAAAAATTCATTATTAATATTATCCCCATCACTTATTTTATAATATAATATTCAATTCTCATATAAAAAATCCTAATTTATAATCATTCTCTCAATTTCCCAAATCAATTACCATAATTTTATAGTCAATCTCACAAGTTAAATTAATTATAATAAATTTTATATTATTCACACTCAATTAGTTAAGCTTAACTAGCTGTTTCTATATATGTAATTTACATTTCTCATATATGAGTTAATAAAGCATATTTAATTTTGGTAGATATTCATTAGATATATATATATATATATATATAAACTTGTTATAAGAATTATATTTTGTTTGATAAAACTGAAAATTAAACTATTGAAAATTTAAGTGTTGAATAGTATATATGATATAATTTTTAAATTATAATAATATTTAAAATTTTAATCACTTATTAAAATCAGTGTAAAAAATTTAAATTATAAATTTTTACTTATCATTTTAAGTAATTTTTAATTTAATTAAAAACCTTTAAAACTAATATTATTGAATACCTCGAATCAATTAAGCATTAAAATTTATAATTTTACGAGTTAAATTGTATTATTAAATATCACATTCCATACCTATATTTCTTTACTTGTCAATGGTAACAATGCTTTTAGTAACTTTTTAACTTTCTCTAAACAAAAGTGAATACTGTAGTTGGAGTTGGTACTGATTCTTCAAGCAAATATTCATAGCTTGAATAATTGTATTTGGCAATAATTATATTTGTCATGCACTGCATATAATTAAGCTTGAATAATTTTTCTATAATTTAAACAATATTTTTTAAAATATTTACAGCATTTAAATATATACTTCAAAAATTCTTAAAATATTCATGTCATAAAATTCAGCAATTTTCAACGACCATAATTATAATCTACCTTAAATATTTTTTATAAAGATTATTATTATTTAGTCATTAAAATTTATCAAAATTAATAAAATAATTTATGTTACTATTTAGTTCTTATATTTTAATTTCATAAATAAATTTATCATTCCGTATATGTTTATCATTAAATACTTATAAAATAATTAAAATGTCTTTCACTTGTCATAAAATTTCTCAAATCAGCCACATCAAAACAATGATTATTTCGTTAATTTCGATAAATTTAAAAAATTAAATAATAATTAACTTTTATGCTTTCGATTATTTAATAAAAAAATTTTAGATCCGATTTTTTATAATTTTTTTTTTTAGTTATGAATTTATATGTAAAGAAAATGAGAGAAATGAGTTATGGGGTATTTTGGGTTTTATTTTATGATAATGCCCATAATTTAAAAGAAAATTAAAAAAAGGTATTTTAGATATTAAAAATTATTTTATTTTTAATTTTAATTTTTTAATAAAATTTGTAAATAAAATAAATAGAATGACTTATTCATATAACGAAATCAAAAGATAAGAATTAAATAATAAATTTTTTAAAATACAAAGATAAGAATTAAATAATAAATTTTTTAAAATATATGAATCATTTTATTAATTTTGATAAATCTTAAAAATTAAATAATAATTAATTCTTTTTATAATCATGGTATATATTTTTTACATTTAAGTTTCGAAAATTTAACACCTATGTTTTTCTTAGTGTCAAGTTTAATCCCTAGTCATATTCCTATCAAGTTCAAAAGCCCAAACCCAATCAGTTAATTTCAAGTAAAGCAAGCTTCATCCACAAACCAACTTTTGGGCTTCGGTTATGAGATTTTCTCATAGCATCGCTTAACCCAATGAATTCTAGTTTTTGGAATAGGAAAAGAAGTAAAAGAAAGAGCCATGCATGTTAGCATCAACTTATAAAATCCATGCCAGATGCCATTAACAATATGGACACCGCGATGACATAGAGAAACTGCTTGAACAAGGCCATAAAAGTGAGATTTTGTCACAAATAAAATTTTTTTAACTGTGTCGGTAAAAATAAAATTTTATAATTTATAAAAAAATTTCATTTAATTTATTTAAATTTAATTTTTTATAAAAAAAAATTTTTGGCCTATCCAAATTTAATTTTAACACAAAAAAAAATTTTGTAGCCTACCCAAAATTAATTTCCTAATTTCATAAACTTTTATAAATTGTTTGATTAGATGCTAAATTTTTTTATTTTTTTTTTAAGTAAAAAAACTAATCAGATGTCAAAAAAAAAAAAAATCTAACTTAGAGGAGTTAAAATACATTATCAGTTAGATGTCAAATATTTTTTTCTATTTTAAATTAAAAACTCAGTGCATTATAATAAAATGTATTTTTAGATTTTCAAATTGAAAATGTAAATAGTTGCATTAATTAGAATAGACAGCTAACAGGGACAAAATTCATCATATAGTTAGAAATTAAGAAGATGTGAATAAAAATAAGGGTAAATTATTATTTAGTTCCTATTATTTAATGTAATTAATAATTTTATCATTTTATTTTTATTTTGTCATAATAAATATTTTTTATGTCTAACTTTTCGATGAATATATATGAATTGACTTAAATACCCCTCATTTTTCCCTTAAATTTCTCTTTAAGGCTCATGATATCAATTGCTATCAGGGTCATCTTATAGAAAGCTTCATAATCTCTAAAGCCAATAATTCTTTCAAATTTAGCTCTCATATACATAAGTTCACCATTTTTAACTGCTTCAGGCTATGTTTCAATTCTTGGTAAAACACCAGCACCCATTGAAATTGGCTCTACAGCTCTCAAAATCACAGTAATCATAGTAGAATTGCTACATAGTTTGGTTCCCTCTTATATGAATTTGGCAAATCCTAGTTCTCAAGTAGTTTCTCTAGTAGCATGAGTAGTTAAACTACCCATACTGAGTTTACGCTGTTCGTGATTGAAATAGGGTGATTGAAACCTAGAAGCATACCCCTCATCAAGCCAGCTTCTTCTACCTATACCGCAGTTGAAGCACCTAAAGGAGAATTTGGTGTCTTTCTGAGCGGAAAGTAAAAGCGCTTAAAAAGATTACAACTTAGCCGTTATGAAAGCAATAAAATGAAGAGAGAAGGAAGTCAGAATGCGGCTTAAAGAAAGATAGAAGGAGGAGAACTGTCCATTCTTTAGCCCCACATTCTCTTCTTGTAGCAAAACCACATGTTTTTTCCTATTACAGCAAGTCCTCCACATTGGTTCTTCAAGCAATTGTAAAGAAGAAGAAGAAACAAAGGGATATTTCTTTTCTTGATGGAGATGATCTTATTTATCACATTCCAATGCAATTTTGACTAATCCAAATGTCATTTCTCTGACCAATCCACTAATTGGAGTTTCAAGTTCTATAAAAAAAAGCTGGAGGTGTATTAGGATCTCTTTGAAATGTAAAATGGACATGGCCACGATGATAACCGAACAAAGTACCTACTACTCTGCGGCCAAGCTCCAATGGCAGGTCTGTTATGTTCTTGCCACAACGAAAGCCGAACAAAGTACCTATTACTACTCATAGTTCCTAATTTGTTGTTATTTGTTTTATGAATTTGTGGAGAGTTTAGCAGGAGATGATATGGAGAAGATGACAATGGTGGCTAGATAAAAAGAGAGAATGGATAGGTTTGAGAAATTAAAGGTAGTTTAGGTATTGTATTATATTATTATATATTATAATATAATAAAAAATTATTTTCTTTTTATTTTTAATTATTTTTTTTATTTTTTAATAGAAAATTAGATGAAATAAATATTTAGTGTGACAGAGCAAAATATTAGAGACTAATTAATTAATTTCTCAAAATAAGAGAATGAAAATGTTAATTATATTAAACAATAAAGACTAAATAGTAATTTGCCCTAAAAATAAAAGTAATAGATTGAGATGTAAAATTAATCACTAAAATTTTCAATTGGGAAAGATTTGTATTTGCAAACAAAAAATAATACTTTGAAAAGTGAATCCATTGAATATGCACAAAGGACCAAAAAGAGTGGCAATTATGTAGAAATTAGTCATAGAGGCAGAAGAAGATTTTTATTGAATAATTTTTTTGGACTTTTTTTTCCTGTTTTCTATTCCACGTGTCATGTTTAGTCAAATTTTATTTCTTCTCTAATATTCAGATAAAGTGGCGCCAACTAAAATAAAATTACAACTTTCTCTAATTATTAATAATTGAACTTAATTAATTTAATTTTCAGAAAGAAGTTGAGTCATTTTATCATATGAGAATGAAATTGAGATTGAATTTCAAGTATAATGACCACTTAAGACTTAGTTTAGGTAACAAAGAGTATTTACTTTTTAGGAAATGACGCAGTGTATAAGCGTTTAAATAAGAGTGTGAAATTTAGAATTAGAAAACTGAATGTTTTATTAATCAAAAGCTGTCAAATCCTAAAGTTTTACAAGCTATTTATAGATAATAAATTTAAAAAAATTCTAAGAGTTTGGTAATTTATTCTGAAAAGGAAGTAAATCACCAAATCTATATCATAATGGAAATAAAAATATTACATAATAACTGTCTTAAAAAAATTCACTAATAGATTTTCCTACCTAAATTAAATAAGGAAATAAAAACTGTCAAAAATAGATAAAAAGTATAAAACGGTCAAAACGGAAGCTCAAATGTTGGAATTTGATTTAAAAAGGCTGTCGATCATTGTTTTAGCATGAGTTTGATTCGTTGGACCGTTTCTCATTAGATTATGGCTGATAAAGGCCCAAATTAAGCTGCTCTTATAAGGCCAAATGAGCCCCGACCCAACTGGTTCATAAACTACTAAGACTTTTTTTTCTGTTTCTTCTTATATAAGTGATACAAAAATTTAAAACAAACACTCTTTATATCAGGAAAGCTCTCGAATTTTTATATTTAAGAAAAAGTCCTGAAATTTTATAATAGTAATTTTTTATATTGCGAAAATAAAAAAGATAAGGGATATAATTGAGCTTTCTACCTGAGAAAAAAGTCCAACTTCTACAAATTTGAGCACTCTTCTAAGACATTACGAGTGAATATCCCAAGTGGCCATTATTAACTTAACCATTAGATCTCTGTTGGTTTGTGCAAAAAGGAAAAGATAAAAATGGGATATTTAATATTTTGCATAAAATATCAATTAAAGTGTAATAAAATTACTAATATTTGATGAGTTGACCTAAAACATTAATTAAAAAATTAAAAATATTAGTATTTAATGATTTGATATAAAAAATCAATTAATTTTTTTTAATGTGAGATTTCACCATATATTGCGAGACATATAATTCAATTAAAATTAAAAAATTTAAATAATTATAAAATTAAAAATATTTCAAAATAGAATAATTTTTTTAAAAATTAAAAAATTATTAAATCTCAAATTCCAACCCCTCAAAATTTCTTTCTATTTTTAGAAAGTGGCAAAATTTTCAATTCAACAAGTGCATGCCACTTCTAGTTTATGTAGAGGTGGTGGGGTTATAATGGCAAGGCAAGTGGTTGGTGGTTTTGTAGTTAATATTGGTTGATGTAGTTGGGTTGTAGCTGAACTTAAAGCTATGCTTCATAGTTTACAGTTGGGTTGGGAGATGGGTTTGTAAGAAAGTTATGGTAAAGGTGGAATTTAAACGCTCTGTCAGGGAAGAGACTTTTTATTGTAGGGTTTGAATTAATTATATAAGATTTTAAAATCATAAATGTGTGTTTAGACTTTAGAGGATGAAACGTCATGGTCAAATAAAATAAGGTTTTTGGAGGTTTTATAAAACCCTCGTAAACCTCTTTTTTTCAACCCATCAAATTAGGGGGTGAAAAGATAATGTTATATGATTTTATTAGTTTTAACTTGTATTTTCCATTTTTTTATTTTTTATTTTTTTATAATTTCTTAAATATTTAAATCAATTATACATTATTTAATATTATTTTTTTTCATACACATTGAGATATAACTTAATAATAAGTGTATATTTTCCTAAATAATAGATTCATAATCGATTCTCTCTCCCCAATATTAAAAAAAAAATCCTTTTTCACACATTTTTCATTTTTTTCACTATGAATTATATTATCAAATTTGATTTTAAATTCTTCCCTCTTTTTATATATGCATATATTTTACTTATTTTTTTTCTATTTTGAATATCAGTTGGTTAATTTAAGATAATCAATTAATTAAATATAAAATTTAAATTAATAATTAAAAATCAATTTATTTAAACCCAACTTTTAATTAAGCCTAATTTCTTATTTTTTCTTGTAATATATTTGACATATTATTTTTTTTTTAGAGTTGATTATATATAATTTGTAAAGATAAACTTTCATTTTAATTAAAGTTTTTTCCTCTTTTTGTATTATATATATTTTCTTATTTTGCTTATTTTATTTTACATAGCAGTTACTAAATGAAGACAATTAATTAATGAAATATAAAATTTAAATTAACAGTTTAAAAGAATTAATTGATTAAAGTCAAACTTTGAGCTAACATTTATTATTCTATATTACTTTTATATTTATAATAATATAATATATCTATGAATTTTTATTTCTTTAATTAATCATTTATTTTGATTGTTTACATTTTCAAAATTTTGTTTTAATAATATAAATATTTTAAAAAATAAATAACATAATAATAAATTTGGAAATTTATCAAATTGTTTATCATTTATTCAAGAGGATATGTATATAAATATAATATAAAACCTTACTTTACTAAACCTTTCTCCCAAATATATGAGGATGACCAACCTTATTTTACTGTACATTTCTCCCAAATGATAAAAAGTTGTAAAGTTTTCAAAAGATAAAACGCATTCTGAGTCCTGAATTTTACTTTTTTTATTTATTGAGTGTCTAAGTTTGCTTTTATGTTGATTGAGCCCTCAAATTATTGATTTATTGTCTATTAAATGATTTTTTAATGGTGATTGACAAAAATATAATTTTCGCGCGTTATACTTATTTAATAAGTTAATTAGGATTTTATTATAGGCAAAACGCATCTGAGACCCCCTAAATTTTACACTTTTGGTCTATTGAGTTCTCTAAGTTTACTTTTGTACTAATTAAACTCTCGAACTATTTATTTCTTGCATATTTCAATATCTATATATAACAAGTTTTTTAAAACTCTTAAAATGATATTAGGTTGTCATGCAATTCTATTCTTGTACATTTTAGCAAGGCATGCACTAATTGCAAATATATTTTTATAAACTCTGCAGTACTTATAATGCGGGTGATAGGTTTTAACAAGTAAAGTATTAACATTATTTTCATTGCTAACAAATAAAACCCAATGACAGTTTTTAGCATATTTAATTCTTACTTTTTTACGCTCATTTTTTGCATAATATACTCCTAAACCCTTGAACATTGAATATCTAGGTACTGCATCCCTGAATTCTTCAACATTTTGGAAAACCATACCCAAATAAAAAACTGAAATCTTTGCATTTGATTTTCTCTTAAGAGTATCATCTGCATAATTTTTATCATACTCACTATAATAGCCCCCATAATCTGAGTTATCATAGTATTCACTATTATTGCCATCATTATCCCCACCTAAATAGTTCGAGAGTTCAATCAATACAAAAGCAAACTTATGGGCTCAATAAATAAAATATACAAAGTGTAGGGATCTCAAGATGTGTTTTTCCAATAATAAAATCTCATTCAGCTTATTAAATGGGTATAATACATTATCGTCAACCACCATTTAAAAATCCTTCAATAAGCAAGAAATCAATAGTTCGAGAGCTCAATCAGTATAAAAACAAATTTAAGGGTTTATGTCACGCCTCAAAATCACTGGTGCGGTGGTCATAGGGTAAGGATAGACATAAGACCACCATAAACTAGTATAACACAATATAACCTGGATCTCATACACACCATATTGTTATGAATCATATAGTCATAATCATCATATCATATTGTTTCCTCTTGTTCCCTATTGATCAAAGACACATTTAACATCAATATGGAATAAGAAAAACGCTACAAGAAATACCACCAAGGCAACAAAAGAATAACATCCTCTGTATCTAACTACGAAACTCATATACTCCTCAAACAATATAAATATATAATTACAATGATGATTATCAAAAATTACATAAAGTTTTATTGTGGAGAATAAATCAAAAAGCTCTGTCTTCTAGATTAGCTCGCTCTCAAGCTACACTATCACCTGAAATCCACATAAGAAAAGTTAACCTTCAATTCAGTAAGATATATATATGCAATGCTTTAAGTTAAGCCAAAAAACTTGGATATCAGTCAAGAATATACATATACTTGGGCATGAAAGAATTATAAGAAGAATAATCTATAAATTTATACTTGAAAGAACATGAGTTCTTACAACTGAATAGCATTATCAAATCATATCATGTAATAAAACTGATATCATGAAAATACATTGATAGCCTTGCTATCTTATCGTGACACATATGCTTGGTCGAGCATATGCCTAAAGCTCATGGCCTCCTCTAGGTGGAACACTGATAAAAACCTATCAGTTGGGTTCTTATTGTGCACATTAGACTAATGAATTTACTCTCATTGGGAAAAGCGTTGTATACATATTCATGGGTTAGTAAAGCTTAAAATTCTCAAATAATATATTGGTCGCAAGACCATCATATATATATATTGTCACAGCCCAACTTGGGAGCCATGACGGTCCTAGGGTACGGGTGATGCCAATGCTACCAGTACCGCGAAGAACCCATAATTCTATACTAAAATGGCATGCAAAAACAAATAAACATAAAACAGCTTAGATAATTT
>CANXYC010461213.1:0-12646 GCA_948193065.1 Aleurites moluccanus
TGTCATCATATGCACACAATTATCTTCACATTGGTAACTGCCATCATATCTATAATTGCCTACATACTGATAAATTGGTATCATACCTAATAATGTCATACATGATCATATATATATATATTGTGAATTAGTAATGCATCTCATATTTATAGATCCACTGAGTATTTTATACTCACCCCACTTTGTTGAAACATTTCAATGAAAGGAGAGTGAGACGCGGTCATTCCTGACTACTTTTGTAATTCCAGCCGCGGAGCAGATGTATAGTCTTTTCCTAGAGTAGCATAGATCACTCCATGATATTAGTTGTATATATTTGAGTATAACTTATGGATATGTAAATAGATAATTATATGTTGTGATGTGTTTATATGTTATGATATATGTATATAAATGTATATATATATCTTTTGCAATAGGGGTATAACTACTATGGTAAGTTCATATGATATTGGCATAGGTATGAATGATATTACAGGGAATTACCATATGATTTGTGATGTATGAAACCATTAAATGAGTTGATAAAGATGATGCATTGTGAGTTGTGTATTGGAGGTTGAATTGGGTTTGATATTGATATAGAAGTGTTTTGTTATGTTTTCTAATTGGGCAATGTTAATATTACAGAGGAGACTCTGTCCGATTTTCTGTAAAATATTTTGAAAAAAAAAAATTTATGTCATAAAAATGATTAAATGAAATGAAAGCATGTAACTTGGGTTCTTCGTGGTACTGGTTATGTGAATTATTCCCGTACCCTAGGACTATCACAGCCCTACAGTGTGGGATGTGACAGGTTAGGTAAGTGTTTAGTGGATCAGTTTCACTAATATAAGGTACAGTTAAGGTTTGAATTGTTTGAGATAAGTAAATATGTTTCACTGATACCAAGTACAGATATGGTTTGTACTATTTGTAGTAAGTGGATATGTTTCACCAATATATGGTACTGGTAAGGTTTGTGCTGTTTATGGTAAGTGGATATGTTTCACTAATACAGGGTATAGGTAGGGTTTGTACTGTTTGAGGTAAATGGATATGTTTCACTGATATATGGTACAGGTCAGGTTTGTACTATTTGTGATAAGTGGATATGTTTCACTACTACAGGGTAAAGGTCGGGTTTGTACTGTTTGAGGTAAGTGGATATGTTTGACTGATACAGGGTATAGGTCGGGTTTTTACTGTTTGTGGTAAGTGGATCTATTTCACTCGTACAAGTTATATATCATGTTTGTACTGTTTGTGGTAAGTGGATACATTTCACCGATTTTCTTAGGTGGTGACTACTTAAGGTCCAACTTTCATCTTTGGGTCTCTATTTCACATGTATTTGCTTTCACATATGCTTGCATGATATGCATAGATCTATGAGAAAATTGATTTCATGAGCATAATATTTGATTGTTATAGGACATAGGACCCAAGAGGAGTCTGGTTCTAGGGTCAATTACATGAAGGCTAGGTGGTCAGGCTTAATCAGGGCCCCATAAAGCAGCATTATACCTAACTACTTGCATGGATCAAAAGATACTTCATACCTCTCTAATAGGATTAGGGATTCATCACGAGTTTGGATCCTTTCGCTATCATCCAACATACCTCAGGAAGGTTGTTAGGTTAATACTATTTATTTCCAAGCTAAAAATCATAACTAGCAATAGACCATGAGTCCATATAGTGATACACGATACAATGCAAAGTCAGTTTCAATTAAAGAGCCAAGCTTCAAATTCTCTTGAAAAACATTTTCAAATATCAATTAGTAGTCCTCTTTTTCATTTTCAAAAATGACAAGTCCCTAGCGGAGTCTCCAGTTGTGAAGTCTGGCCCGAGCATCGTGAATGAGTGTAACACCTTAGCCTAAACCTAACAGGAACCTTAAAAGGGGAACTCAGGAGAAATTTTTTTTCTTTAATTTTGACTTATGAATACTATGTGTTTATGCATGAAATTGATAGATATGCATGTTATATGAAGTGATTTTATGCATAGAAATGGTTTAAAGGCTGTTAAGACAAAATCGAGTAATTTTGAGTTTTTGGTGAACTGGAGGCAAAATGGTCATTTCACACCCCATCAAATTTTTATGGAATTAACACTATATTTGAAGGTAGAAAAGAATTTAAGGACATAAAAATGATATTATTAAGTTTATTTGAATAATTGTTGGAGAATTAAATCCGGTTGAAAATAATTTTTGGCAAGCTGCTCAATTGAGGTGCTTCATTTGAACTAAGGATATTTTGGTCTTTTCCTTTGCAATATGGAGTTATATAGTGTATGCAAGCCTATGGTATCATTTTAGGCTCATCTAAATCTAACCATTGTATGAAAAGATGTAGAAATGGATGGTTGGATAGCTAGGTTTGACCATTTCTATCATAAGCACAAAGCATAGGATTATGCCTTTGATATTTAACCTTGATTTTTCCCACCCCTTCATTTTTGTTCATCATCTTCATCATTCACCAAACACATTTTCTCTCTCCTCCATTTACAAGTTTCAACCAACCTTGATTAAAGCCATACTTCGTTGTTTTCTTTCATTTTTTGATGGAAACTAGTTAATTCCATCATCCTAAACACAATTATAACCATAGATTCAAAGGAAAAACTAGAAAAAGTAACAAATTAATCCATTGAAGAATTTGAAGAACTTTTGGTACGTTATTGATTTTGGAATTCATTTGATTTAAATATGTTCCTAGGATGTTCTTTGATATTTATTAGTGATCAAAACATATTTTGAATGGATGAAAATCAAAAAGTTGGATTGAAACCATAATAGGAAGAACTTTAAATCAAAGTGTTGTTTTGATGATTTCTTTTGTTCAAATGTTATTTATTTGATGTGTATAATATGAATTAATGGTTAAATCATTGAAAGAAATTCATTTGCATGGAAAACTACTTTGGCCGAAACTTGAGGTGCTTAGGGTTGGATTTGTACTTTGTTGTTTTATAGGTTTAAATGATGAAATGAGTTGAATTTGATGCATATGTATTGAATTAGTGATTAATTGATGGAAAGAATTCCATTTGGATGGAATTCTAGTTTGGCCGAATGTGATGAAGTATGATAACGGTTTAGTACTTTGATGTTTAATAGGTTTAAATAAATGAATGTTATGTAATTGAAGTGTATTAATGTTGTATAATTGAATGGCATTGAAAAATGAATGAATGGAATGAATTTCATATTGGTGGAACCATATTGACTTCGTTAGTTTAAGGTGTTAGGCTAATATGATTAATAAAGTAAAGTTTGAATATGGTTAAGTGTTGAAAATAATGGAAATGTATAGGTTTAGATATGTAAAGAATGTTTGATTTAAGTACTTGAAAGCTAAGTTTGAATATGATGTATGTTTGATATGAAATGTTGAACCAAGTGTATAAGAGTTGTTAATATGTTATATAAGTGATGAATATGTATAATGTGAGTTAAATGTGATGATAGATAAGTGTTTATGCATAAAGGTATGGAAATGGTGTGATTTGTGCAAAGTGAGGTATATAGAGCATACAGTGTATGCTTGATGTGTTTTGATGTATATTATGTGCTTTGTGATGTTATAAAGTCTTACTGGAGTGTTATATGTGAAAATAGGTGAACCGTCGAGAACTCCAACTCGGAGTGTCGGACGGCAGGCCGAATAGGGCTATCGACTATGCTTTGGGGGCTAAAGAGGTTTAATTGTGTAAAAGGTGAGTCCTTATGTATAATCATGTATGATTTGCATCATATATGCTATAATATTTCATTTGAGCCAATAAAATAGAATTTGATACCCAAAAATATAAACAGTGCAAATTGGCCCGTAAATAAGCCCGCCGAAATGACAAAAAATGACCTAAATTTTGTATGGCTATAAAATAAAATCTAGAAAGCCAATTGGGCCACCACTTGGCCCAATCATCTAGTCTTGACCTAAGCTTCAAAACGGTACCTCATGGTCCATCTAATTCCTTTGGTAACCTAATTAACCAGAAACTACTCAAAAATCCCAAAACGGACCCATAACGGCGAGTGACAATTGCGGCAACGCAACTGGGTTCCACCGGGTATTTTTTTGACATCATACAAATATGTTCTATTATTATTTGTATATGTATATATGATCATTCTACAACTATATAAGTTTTATTTATGCTATATTTGATGATTATAGAGACACAACCATATGATATTATAACAAGACTACATCGATGGGTAGTGAAAAATTCCATCGACCGTGTGCACACTGGTATTAATTAAGTTGACCCTTGCTAGAGAGGGTGTAATATTCTCTAGTATTCATAAATTGACCCATGCTAGAGAGGGTGTAATATTCCTTAGTCGTAAAGGCTGATCCCCTTTGTGTTTAGTGATTTATGTACTTTATTATTGTGCTTATTACAGATAGTATGATTACATTTGTTACTGGATTCAATCCTATTATATCATATGTGCGTTGACTTGTATATTAAATATTGATATGAATACTCATATGATTATTGATATAGATACTTGTTACTTCCTTTACTTGTTATCGTATATTGATTCTACAGGCCATATAAAGGCAACTATTGGTAATATAGCATCCACTGCATTTTTATACATATGGATTCACTAAGTATTTTTATACTCACCCCCTTCAGTGGTTATCATTTTTAGGTCAGCAGTGAGGCCCGTATTCCATTGGCACATTTTATCGTCGCCGTGGAAATTTTGATACTTGTGACATGTAAATTCCAGTTTCAAAAATATATGTAAATATTTGTACAGTATAGAGGTTCCATGGTACTATAAACTAAGGAATGGCATGTATATATGTATGTTTGCATCTTCTAAATTTGCATATAAGTTATACTATGGAGATATATACATATGTGATGATATGAATGGAAATGATTTGATATACAGATTAATATATTGAGTTGATATTGGAGATCCAAAGGGTTCATTGACTTGAGTATAGATGTTGAAGTATATAGTGGAAGTGTTTATTTGTATGTTTTTCAGCTGGGCATAATCCTTATATAGAGGAGATGCTGCCCAAATTTTATAGAATTATCAAGCCATATTGAGCTTGTTATTGAATTGCATGCCATGTCATATAGTTAATTGGGTTCTTCGTGGTACTGGTAGCTTAGGCAATACCTGTACCCTAGGACCATCGCGGCTCCCAAGTTGGATCGTGACAATGAGCCTCTGGAAAACACTCATTTTCAGGTTTGATCTAATGTCGCTAAAATACCTAGCCGGCTTGAAGTTATGTTTAGCAATTCTATTGAAAATTATTTCATTTCTATTTTGAAACCTATTTTGAGTTCAAGTATGTATTGAAAATGAGTTTTGGGGAGTCACCACCTTATATTTATTTTTTATTGGGAAAATATAAGGAAAAATCCAAAAATATCTCTAATTTATTTTCCACAATGGATAAAATCACTAGACCTTCAAATGGATTTGAGTTCAGGGACTAAGTTTTTTATTTAAAAAATTCTAACTTAGCTTAAAATGATTTTGACTTAAAATTATGATTTCATGAACAAAATAATATTGCATTACATATATTGGATGCTAAATCAGTAAATAAATCATTCATTTAAAGCAGTAAATAAATGTAAATCAGTTCAACATTTAATTTAGAGTTGAGGTGTTAACTCTAGCCCTTATAAGTTCTAGATTAACCACATGAGCCTCGATACACCAATCTGATCGGAGGTATTGACTCTAGTATTTATGGGTTATAGGTCAATCGCAAATCTTCCGGTCAGATTGGGGGAGGAGGGTGGCAAAGTGAGGAGGGGACAACCAGTATGAGTATTGAGGGTGAAAAGGAGAGGTGAGCAAAAGTAAGAACAGAGTGGTTGAAAAGAAGGATAGGGTTGCGAAGACAAGCATATTAGCAAGTCTAAGTAGACACATGGTGGAAGAAATGTGAGAAAATATATTTGGATTTTGGGTAAAAGTGATAAAGGATATTTAGGTTTTTTGGATTTGCAGCTCCATATTAGAGCGTGTCTACGTATCTTGTCTAATAGGAATCAAAATCCATCATAGTTTGCCCCTCTTGAAAGAGGATTTCTGATTTTGTCGAAAAATGAATTTGGCTTTTGTCAGATTAAAGTTTGGGTTTGGGTTGGTCCCATAGGTCTACTTCAAATTGATAATTTTTTATTTGGAGGAAGTCTGATTATACCTTCCTTAGAGTTTTACGAGTTAGAGGCGATCAAAGTGCCTTGTTGAACTGGAGTTCCATTTTTGGATCAGTTGAATAGAGTTGTGTTGATTGCTCTTTTCTTTTGTTTTCTTGCTAAATTAGCCTCAAAAAGACTAATTTAGATAATATTGGCCAAGCTTTGGTCTTCAAACTCCTCAAAATCTCATGAAGACTTGAGAAGCATGTTTTGAACCTCAGGAAGGCAAAATTGTTCGAAACTTGAGAAAATTGCTTGGAGGGAGAGAGGAGAGATTTCTTGAGGAAAAATCAACCCAAGAGGTTGTGTGTCCGAAAATGGAGAGGTGAGGGGGTTTATATAGGCGTCTATAGGGCATTTTGGTAATTCGGGCAAGCCAAATCTGGCCGATCTGTCGATGTGTCTGGCGCTACATTTGGAGCTGAAGGTGGCAGTAAAAAGAGGGGCCACTAATGGATTTGCCTAGTGCTTTAGCGAATGCAAAATCACATCGATGGATCCTTACATACGCATCTGTTTTTCATCTGTCCATTCGTCTTTTGAGCCTTCGGCAGATCCCATTAGGTCTGGTATGATTTCGTCTAAGGTCCGAGGGTGTGAAATCCCATGTTCACATGTACTTACCCAATTGCAAAAGTAATTTACAACCATCTAGTGGACACATAATTGAACACTTTTTTATGCTTAACATATTGTCCAATTAGTCCTCTAAGGTCGTCAAATTAAATAGAAAAATTCAAAGTTTCTATAGGATCAAGAATATGAACTGGTCCTACTTGAGGAATAATATCTCTCTACATATATAAAATTTTGGAAAATTGTTTTATGCACTTATAGATGAGACATAGAACTTCAACTTCCATAGTTTACACTTTTCCAAATTCCTTTAGTAAAGCTATAAAAATTAGATTGAAAATTCTGCCTATATCTAGATATTTAAAACCCTTATAACAACTGTGTTCTTTATTTTTAAGCCATATACTTTTTTCTTTATAGGTCTACTATTTATACAAATTTATTATATCTAAATGATCTACTCCTAATGCACGCTAAGTGTTTGACAAAATTTCTAAGTGACCACAATTACTACGAAACATACCTTGATATTATATCTAAATAAGCTATCTAAAATTCGTATTCATTATCCATAATTACATTAGTTAAATAAGTATTCATGTTATTCTTCAATAAAGTGATCGAATTATATGTAGTGTCTACATATGTGAATATTATGTGTTGAACTATATGTAAAGTGAGTATGAATGATTGTCATGTGTTCACCAGATAAGTGTTTATGTGTAGTTAATGATGTGAAAATATATTATTTCAATGTGTTCATAAAATAAAATGTTTATGTGTATTGAATAAGTGTTCAGTATAGTGACCTACCGAAGGGAGAATAAAACATCAGATAAGTGTTAAGTGTAGTGGCCTACCGATGGGGTAATAAAACATTGGATAAGTGTTATAGTGTAGTGGCCTACCATTAGGGTTATAATGCATCAGACATTTGTCTACCGATGGTGTAATAATACATCGGTCATAATATAGTGAGTAATGGCCCATTGATGGGGGTAATAATACATCAACATTCTATACAATACTTTAGGAATCTTTACTGTGTATTGATACATAATTGTGTCTGCATGACCGTTCTTTATATGGATGTGATGAATTTGATGATTGAATTACAAATTGATGATTGCATTGTGTTTATACTCATTTTATGTGAATGTAGGATAATTCAAAATATTGCTTATTTATCCTTATTTACACCTTATGTCATTATAGTTCCTTTGAATGTTTTTCTGACACATAAATCATCCTTACTAGCCAATTTTATAATTCACCTAGATTTCAAGTTTGATAGTGTATCTATTACTTATTGAGTTTTATACTCACTCTTTCATGTGGTTTATCATTTTCAGGAATAGTGTAGATAACGAAGGTTCCAAAGGTTTTCTTCTTCAATCAAGTGGATCCTAACCCTCAATGTAATGTCTCTCATAACTAAAGTACTATGTCATCTTAAAAGCTCCATGGGTTTGAAGGTTTAGAGTTGTGATATATTTTTGACATTAATGTAATCCTACTTAAATTAACCGTAATTATGTAAAGTCTATATAATAAACTTATTTCATTATTGGGTTGAATACAAAGAGAATTGATAAAATATGCAAAATTATAACAGAATTTATGAAGTATGACTTAAAATTGGGTTATATGGGTTTTGGTCATCCTGAACCGTTCCCACATCATAGTACTTTCATGTCTCCAAAAATAAAAATATGACACATTTGTGATCAAGAGGTCAATCAAGCATAGTCAATTAACATCCATTTATTCATAAACAAAAGTTTATTAATGATCTTGTTCCAAGGAAAAATGAACAAGCCATTATTATCAATCAAATATATCTATTCAAAAGTGTGGTTCAAAAGATATATCAATATCAAGAAATAATTATTTCAAGGACATTCATGATAATAATTACAATTTGAAAGAACATATATATATATAAGTCATGAAGAAAGAACAAGCAATTCATTAGGTCATTATACATTAATATATTATTTACTTACCTCTCTTAACAAGATCCTTTCCTCAATAGCTTAATCACCTTGATTAAGTAATTTACTTCTTAATTTTTTTGGTTCTCCAAGCCTAAACAAAATTTTCAAATTCTCAAAATTTGAGTTTTTCACATTCAAGAATATATAATGTGAATCCTATATTAAGGTTCCTAGAACGAATTTCTAACCTTAATTTAACCATTAATGAAAGATAAAAAAAAAAAAAAAAAAAAGTAGAGAAGATGTATTATTCATATTACTATTCATCTCATAATCATAAATACTTAACCTTCCGTCCTAACCATAATCAACAGCATTCAATGCTCATAATTCTTAACCCATAACTCATAAATAACTTATATTACTATAACTTATCTAAAAACAAACTTAGAAGAGAGTTATAAGAAATTTAACTCAAATATTGAGAAAGAGAAATTTATGATAAATCTTGAGTATTTTGAAGGATTTCCCTTCAAAACCTTGCAATAGTTTGAAGGTTTATTGAAGAAAAAAGTAATTTGATTAAGTAGGTGGAAAGTTAAAGAATTTAAGAAGACAGAGAAAGTTTTTATTTAAATAAGAACTGAAAAGAAATAAATAGTCTATTTATAGGCCACGAAGAATAACACTCGTTATATATAATACAATAATATAATGCCTATTGCACATCAAAGTACAATGTTTGTTACATATTAAAGTTTGAAAATTAGCGAATTTGGCAAATTTCGGATAAAAATAGTTTTTAGGCCCGTTACCATATGTTAATGTACGTTATACATGTGGAATGATCTTTATGAGAAAATGTAATGTCTATTTCAAATAAAAGTTTAATTTCTTAAATTTAAAAAAAAAAAATTAATAGTCATTTCGTAATGATAATATCATTATAAATATGATAAAATCATTATTAAAAATTATATCGCCCAACTTCATATAGAACTCATCTAAACTTGAGCAACTCAATCTAATTCATCGCATAATCTTTTTAAGAGTCTTACTACTCAAACAATACTAATCTACACAATTTTAAGATGGAAACAAGGGCAATACCAACAATTCAAGTAAAACTTCCCAAAGTTCAAGACAACATATTTAAAGTTCATTAACTCAAGGTTAAAGCATGCTAGAAAAGCCTTGAGTGTTACAATATTAAATGAAATTATATTATATAATTTTTTTTATCCTTTCTCCATGAAAATGTTATATGTTGGCATAAGCTTGAGTTGCCTTGTTTGAAAAAGCATTTAATATAAATTTTAATGATCGCTAACAGCGATGCATACTTACTTTTGATATGACAAATATGGCCCTCCAATTCAATTGGCTTTGAATTGACATAATCAATTTGTCTTTAGCTTCAGCACAAATTATTGTCTCACATCCGTATGGCGTGCATTAATATTATCCGAGTTTTATAAAGATTCCATGATTTTTTTATTTAATTTATATTTTACAAAATTATTTTAATATATTTAAATTATTATTATTTTTTAAATTTAAATTAAAATAATTTTGAATATCAATATAACTAATATATATGAATTAATTAAAAAATTAAAAATATTAATTTATAAAAAAATTTATCAAAAACCTATAAAAATAATGATGTAGAAAAATACTACTAAGATAATAACTTTTAAAAAATATTATTTGAGATATGGTGATAAATAAAATTGAAATATAATGAAAAAATTTTTAAATATAACTTTTATTATATTTTATAAAGATAAATTGTAAAACATTTCTAAAAAATTTCACTCATATATATATATCCATCCATAAATAATAATTTATATATTTTTTTAGATATCCAACAAAAAAAATCCACTTTTCTTTTTCCATTAATTTTATATTTATAATTTCATATATAATAAATTATATTATTTTAAATTAATTAATATTTTAATGGTCATAATAAGAGTAAATTAATAAAAAGTATAAATTTCAAATTTTTGTGTTAAAATAAATATGTATTATTATTTGTTGACAGAGGAAATAGTAGTGAGCAATTAAATAATTAAACTTTTTATTAATTAGTTGATAGTGGAGAGAGACCAACTTAATTGCAAGATTAGGGAGACTAGACACCAATCCTAATGATAGATATCTATGAAGTTAAATCAACATAATTTAGTTGAATTACTACCTTCCTTTCTAGTTGGCTTAACGATTATTAATGATGCTTCAAATCACATCAAATCTAACAGTAATCCATTGGATTTTCCTAAAATGTATGAAATTATATGGAAAATTTTTATTTATATTTAATATATATATATTAATATAATAAAATAAAATAAAAATATCAATATTTTTTTATTAAAAAAAATAAAATAATTATTTAATTAAAATATTTTATTATTTATTGATTAGATATCCGAGATAAATTCATATATTTATTATATGTAAAATTTTTTTAAAAAATTATTAAATAAAATGAGATTATATTTTTTTTATTTATATAAATGTATATATATTTTTACTTTAACCACACATAAATTTATTTTTATATAAATTAGATAAATATATTCCTTTTATATCTAATAATTTTTCATTTTTTAAAATCTATTATTGTTCACAACACAATTAATAGTTTGTTGCAATGACACTATTCTTTTAATTAATTTTATGGTTTATTTTTTTTTCATAACTCTCCTTAAGGATAGGAACTGAGAGGTGTCATTTAATTTTTATTTTTTTTATTGTTATAGTGAAAAAATTTCTAAATTTAATACGAATTAAGAAATAAGAGATTATTCTTGTTGAATGACTCACAGAATTTTAATTTTATTTTTATATTTTTATGGTTATAAAAATATATATTAGTTGATGTTAAAAAATTAAAAGAATAAAAATATAAATATTTTAAAAAAAGAAAGATGTTCAAATGAATCAATCATCAAACAAACATCAACTCATTCTTTTTTAGAAAATAAACTTTTAAAGTCAATTATCATGATAGATAAATTATTACCAGAATGAAAACAAAATAAATCTAACACCAAACATAATTAATGTTCACCAAATTTAATTAATTTTGCAAACATGAATAGTTAGATGTAATGTATAAATCATTAAAAAAATACTTTTTCAGTGGTTCTATTTCTTCCTTCTTCTTTTTTTAAGTTATTTTTCTTTTCAAAACAATATGATTTTTTTATAACTAACTATTATGATTTTGTTAGAATCAGATTTAACTATTTTAATGATTATTTTCTTTACTGAATCAATATTTAATTAATGAATGATTATAAATATAAAATAAAATAATTAATTGAATAAAATAATTGATTGATTCCCATTTTATATTTCAAGCTAGTTAGAGATGGGAAACATGTTGGGTCAAGCGGGTCTGAGTTGGATTATTAAGGATTTGTGTCACGACCCAATTTAGGAGCCGCGACAGTTTTAAGGTACGGGTGTTGCCTAAACTACCAGTATCACGAAAAACCCAATTATCTATATGACATGGTAAGCAATACATTTAATCAATTCAAATAGCTTAGCAATGCTATTGAAAATTAGGCAGCATCTCCTCTATATAAAGATTATGCCCAGCTGTAAAACATGCAATAAACACTTCCAATAAACTTTATCATCAATATTCATATCCCTACCATCAATGATCCCTCTGGATCTTTAATTTCAACTCAATATATATATTCTCGCCGTGGAATTTTGATACTTGAGATATGTAATCTTTCAGTCCCAAAATATATATAAATATTTGTACATTATAGACGTTCCATGGTACTGTAAATTAAATAGGAGCATGTATATGTATATAATTATATTTATATGATTTTGCAGATATAATGCTATGGATGGATATAGTATGATATACAGATATATATATATATATATATATATATATATATATA
>CANXYC010461394.1:0-16972 GCA_948193065.1 Aleurites moluccanus
CACTTGATAACTCCATATTATAAAGGAAATGACCAAATTACCCTTAGTGCAACCGAAACCCCGAAATCGCGCTATGTGCCGATAAAAATTTTCCGACCGAGATTATTTCTTAAACTACTGCTCAAACAAATAAAATAAAGCCATTTTCAAGTTTTTAAATTATTTTCTCTCTTTAAATATAATATTAAATCCATAAAATTCCGATGGGGCGAAAAATGACCATTTTGCCCCCAGTTCACCAAAAACTCAAAATTGGCCAATTAAGTCCTAGCAGCCACTAAACCATTTCTATGCCTAAAACTAATTCAAATAACATGCATAAATATCAATTCCATGCACAAATACATATTAACATCATAATATAAAGAAAACAAAATTCTCCCCCCCGAAGATCTCTATTAAGGATAGATTAAAGCTTGGTTGAGGTGTTACAACAACCTCCGTCAAATTTTCCTTCCAACATCAACAAATTCTTCCAATAATCCATCAAGACTTTAAGGTAAAATCTTATTTACTCATCTTTAAATTTATTCTTATGAATTCTAGAGTTAGAATATAGGAAAATAGATGAATGAAAATTAGAGTTTTAGAAGTTGTAAACCCTAAGTTTATGGTTAGAAGAAACTAATACAAATTGAGTTTAATTTATGAAATGATAAGCTAAAAGAGTTTAGGAATTTTAAAATCTGTGTTAAGAATAGAAGATTGAAACTCAATTTTCATGGTTCTAAGGAAATACTTTGAAAAAGTAGAAAACAAGAAAGTTATAGATTTATGTCTTAAATATATGCCTATGAAATAGTTTTGTAAAATTTTAAGTGAGTAAAGAGATATTAATCCCGAAGTAGTACTGATTCAGATGGATAGCTCAACAAAAAATGCTACTATATTTTATTGATTTGAGAATTTTAGATTCTGAATTAGGAAAAGTGTTAAACATAAAAAATGTTCATTTATATATTATATAAATTTTTGTAAAATGGTTTTACCATTATATATATATACGTTTAGAGTTGTAATCATATTAGTGAGGTCTGCCTGGATAAGTATTGCAGGATAGCAGGGCTTATTTTAGATAACCACCATAGATCGTGTACTGCTTAGATTAATCTAAATTTTAGATATGTTTGAATATGATATGTCTAGTTTAAATAGGAAAAATAATTAAAGTAATTGGACATCTGTTGCTCAAGATAACGGTAAATGAATTACGACTGCCAATGGTAAATACTAAAGGAAAACCTTAGATATAAAACCCTAGGATTTGGAAAAAATGTAAATTGAGTTAATTATTAGACATTGTACTAGAATTAAATGTTAATATGATTTTTAATTGATTATAGTATAAAAATAAAATAGAAAAGATGGTGGAAATAATAAAGATGGGTATATGTGCTTACTTGGAGCATTGAAATTCAAGTTGTGAATTTTGACGGATTTTGGCTAATCTAGCAATTAAGGTGAGTTAAATATATGTTATTATGCATATTCAAAACCACATATGCATTTTTTGAATCCATTACCTTGCTTTGGTATGAGTGGTTGAACCACCTAATGAGTTTCCCTTTGTTTTTCCTTTGTTTTCAAGCCTAATTTTCATGTTTGCCTTTGAATTAATTCTTGAATTGTTATTGCCATTTTAATTGTTGCATAGTGAGCTTGAATTGTAAACTTTGGGTATTGTTGAACTTATCTCATAAGCCAACCAAATTGCTTCTAAAGTTGTGCATACCAAGTATTCGATTAAATGTCCCTTTGAATTTTCCATATGCCTACCAAGCCAATGCCATCATCGCCAGCGAGGTTGGCTAGCCAATTTAGCCGGCGCAACTGACCTTTGTTGATCGCTTTTGTACCTAGCCCATACTTGAGTTTCTTGCCATTTTTTTATATCAATTATTGAACCTATGACTTGTTTATTGAATTATATTGACATTGATTGATTGATGAGCCTATTGCCTTGTTAATTGAACCTTATTGTTTCTATTGCTTACTTGTTACTGTAATTGTTTCCCATTGCCTATCATATGTTGATAACATTTCCAATGGCCTTTTTGGCATTTATATGAGTTCTTCTTCCAATTTTATATGTTAGTATAGCAGAGCTACTATTTTGATAGGGTAGAGAGGGGAAAACCATATGCATTGTCCACAATGGCTATTTTAGCTCTTGCTAGGAAGGGGTAATATCCTAGCCATAAGGCCTGATCCACCTTATGCTTCATTAATGAAATTGATATGTGACATGTATACGAGACCCTTTATATCTGTTATACTAACATGCCATGAGTTCCATTGATTCATTTTATCCTAGTTGATTTTCTCAATATAATTTATTGTTTAATCTTAAATATTTCACCAACTATTATTCTTTATTTATCTATAAGTTGGATATTTGGTGTGTAATTATTTTAATTGTTCACTTAACCTTTATTGTGCAATCATTGAGTTATTTGTTCCTTTACTGTATTTATACATCATTAACCTATATCCTTTTCCATTTCCCTTGATTTGAGCACTTGATATATTAATTATGAAGAACTCAATTGTTGTACCTATTTATTGCTACTCACCTAGCCTATGTTTATAATAATATATATTTGACTCACCGAGTATTTTATACTCACTTTTTTAGTAGTTAAAAATTTTCAGGTTATGAGTAGAGCGTTTCCAAAGTTTTCTTCTTCAGTCAAACCATTTGTTTTTTATAATATAATTATTAGTGTTTATATTGCTTTCTAGAAGCTCCATGGTTGTATTATTAAATGAGTTAGTAATGTATAATAGTGATGTAGAGATATTGCTTAGACTGTTATCTAAAATGTATGAAATATATTAGATATGGGCTTGCTTATGGATGATGATAGATAAATGAGTGATATTGATTATAGAATTATTATAATAGATGAAGAATATGAATCATAATAGGGGTTCTATGAGTGTTGGTAGTCTTTGACTATTCCTATATTCTAGGACCATCATGTTTCAAAATTGGGACATGACAAAGGTGGTATCAGAGCATAGGTTATATGAATAGCATATAGCCATGTGTCAATAGGACATTGGTGAACCATGAAGTGTATGAATTCTTATCTCGTCATTTGTAGTCTTTGTTATATATGTATTTATTCTGCATTATTTGTTATGTAATATAATTTTGTGTTTGTTATTATAATGATGATGTTTCCTGTTAAGAAAAGAGGAAGAGAAGTATATAGTGATAAAGACCAATTCAAATGTGTTGTACCCTATACTAGTACTTTGATGAGAACTTGTGAAAAGCCATAATTGTCTTTAGTGAGAATAGAATCAGTAGAATCAACCAATAGTCCAAAATAAGTGTAGGAAGCAGAATTTGGTGGTATGTCAAGTGTTACAAAAGTTATATTAGAAGAGATTAAGAAATTTGAGAAAATAAGTGCAAGAGATAAGGAAAGAGAAAATTAAATTTAAAGGGCCTAGGAACATAAATTTTCAAGAACAGAATCCAAGACCGAAGAGGGATAAAAGTATTATGTATCAAAATGAGGAATGTATTAGATGTCATAGGCGCCATGGAGGAGAATGTAGATTTGAAACTGGAGCTTGTTTTAAATGTGGAGAACAAGGACACTTTGTTTGAAATTGTCCATATTGGAAAAGTCAAGGACAAAGGAACAACAAGCAAATAGAAAAAGACAACTACAAAAGTTAATAAAGAGAGAAAGAAGTAACAGACACAAAGGAAAACAAGTGCTTCATCTGAATTAAATTAGCTAGAAGTAATCCTCTACTCTTTGTAAAATAACAGGAATGACCTTGCAAGTAGAGAAGATATATCTATGTTATAGCATTAGAATTAATATTTATTTACTCAATTATGTTTCTTATATAACATCATAAATAAGAATTGTTACATATAGATAAGTAATAGATGATATCACTAAAATGGTTAATATCTAAGAGATATGGATAAAAATTATAGTAGATTCATGTATATCTAGTGTGTAACTAGAAGATTAGTATTTGAATAGTACTTATTGTGTTGTAAAAGTACTATATTAGATATATATTTAGGATAGGAAAGAATGTAATAAAGATAAAACATAAGAGAAGTTACTTGAGTAAATATAAAGAGGATGTGATTAGAGAATAATCATTATTAGCAAATAACTTAGAAATACTATATAATTACAATATGTAGAGCTATTTATTAATTAGAAAGAGATAAATGTTTATTTGGTTACTGATCCTAAATTAACTCTACCATATCAAATGACTCTAACATAGTTAAAATAACTAAAGATATAATTGCAGGAGCCATTAGATAAAGGATTTATACAATCAGATAGTTCAGTGTAAGATGCAATCATATCAGCTTTAATGCATTGTATTACATCCGAACTTTGAAGTTAAATGTGCCTGGACAAAGGTAGACAACCCTAGCAATTTCCTCGATCCAAAAGTAAAAGTAATCACTTTGACAAGCAACCTTCTTCTCACGATCTCGATTCTTGATGCTACATCATTGGGCTTCGTTTCGAGCTCAAAATGAGTGTTAAAAAAAGGTATAGGTGTAGTCACTGGTCCAACTATATCAAGGGTAGCTACTATAATGACCTCTCTTTTGGTATTGTTATATGCCCTCGCAATTTGATTGGAGGGTGTAAAATCTGCAGCTCCCAAGCCCAAATAACTAGCCACTTTCAATGAGCACACATTCAAAACTGACCCATTATCTACTAGTACCATTGGAATTGTCTTTCATCAGGCCATGATAGTTATGTAAAGGGCATAGTTATGGTTAGATTCTCCATTAGGCAAATCATAGTTGTTGAAGGTGATAGATGCAGCCTTGGTTGAGTTTGTCAAAAAAGCAACTAAGGTTTCAGGTGAAACATAAATGAAAGCCTGATATTGGTTCAAAGCCTTGCAAAGAGCGTAGCGATGAGGATAGGATGATTGGATAAGACTCTAAATAGAAACATTTGGATAAGACTCTAAATAGAAACATTTTCTTGAGTCTTCTTCAATTGCTTTAGATCCTCGGGCTTATTATTGTCTTTCAATTTTTTTAGCAGGTGGAGGAAAGGATTAGACTGGAGGGGTGTCTTGAGCTAGTTGGGTAGGTAGTTGATAGAATCTTCCACCTCGAGTGACGGCATTAAGTTCATCGACAAAGTCATTAAGATCCAATACATAGTAATAACTTTCATTTGATTGAATCAAAGAGATAGGATCACATTCTAACTCAGCAGATTGGATGCAATTAATATGGACTTGATGGTTTGGAAGTGGATTGCTTGTGATGTTGGGCCTGGGCCCTAAAGGTAGAATATCTGCACCATTATCCAAATCTTGGATCTTATGCCTCAAGTTCTTGCACATGTCAATTTTGTGCCATAGACCCTGGTGGTATTTACAATACTCATTCATGTTTCAGCTTTTGGGTAAAGGGTTTGGTGGGGTTCTAGGCTCTAAAGGTGTAATCAACAAATTATAAGGCCTTTCTAAACACCATACCCAAAGACATGCCCAAATCAGTAAAGGATCTCCTTTCAAGCTTCATGGGAGTATGATTGGACAAAGCGGCTACTTCTCCACCCTTATGATTGGTAGAGTTGTTTAAATTGGAAGAGTAGCTGGTGTTCTTCCTATACCTTGAGGAATTTGATGTTTCATCTTTAAGTTGTCCACTTTGAATTAAATCCTCATTCTTAGAAGTTGTTGCATTGAAAGCTTTGAAATCTAGGAGGTATTGAGTCTGGAGATGGGTTTGGTCATTAACAATAATATCAATATGCTCATATTTGGTAAGTCTATTCATCATTTGAGAAACCTTTGTACTCCATCTAGTCAGAAAAGTGGAGAAAGACTCCCTTTGTTGCTACTTTGTGGTATTTAGATCCCTCCTAGTTATATCAACCTCAATGTCATAGTGATATTGTTTGACAAATGCATTACAAATGTCATCCCATGATTTCTTGAAGTTGGTGTCCAAGTCAATAAACCATCTCATAGCAGCTCCAGTGAGAGATTGTTGGAACAATTGAGCAAAGAGCTCATTATCCACTCTAAAAGGGTTCATTGCTCCCACAAACATCTTAAGGTGATTCTTGGTGTAGGTGGTTCCATCAAATTTGTCTATACTAGACATTTTAAACTTTGGTGGGACCCTAACATTAGGGAAAAGTGTAAGGGGTTCAATGTGAGGGGTTGATGCTTCTTGATATTCTTAAGGACTCTCTCCACAGCTTCAAACTTTTCCATAAGCTTATTGGTTTTAGACATGGCATGATCATATTGGAAAAGGGGATTAGTAGCAAGAGTAACGCCTGAGGTTGTCCTATTGTTTGTTAGATCAACAATGGAAAGATTTGAAGTGGAAGCATTGGTTTTTGGGTTGGATGGATTGGTTACTGGGTGTGAGTTACTAGCATTGCTTTCACTTTTTGAAGAATGGACTGGCCTTGTTGGTTCATATTTTCAATAAGCTAGAGGTTCATTTCATTGAATCGGTTCTATTAGGCTTCTATGGCAGCTTGACAGATATCTTCTTGCCTTTTGAGGAGGATGGTTAAGAGTATGTTCATGGTTTCAAGCTCAATTCCAGCTTCAGTTATAGTTAAATCAGCCATTGATACCTTCAAAGGATAATAACTATGGGTTAGGCCTAGTTTAACCAAGGTTTAAATGGGCTTGCTAGTCTAAGATAGTATGGTCATCTTAGTTAGGCTTGTGGGATAAAAAAGCTTTTGGTATATATGGGCCTTGACTCAAAGATTCTTGGTCCAACTATTATAGATGTATAAACATGGTATAAGGAAAAAGGTTTCATATAAACAATTCAATAATATTTGTTATGGTACATGGGACCTAAGGTCCAAGATCTAAGTTCATTACATGAGGGCTATGTGGATTGGATAAAAGGGTATCCATCACACTAGGGCAGTGATATACCTAACCAAATGTGAAATAAAGAGTTTCGTGTAGGTCCAACAATACGTACTGTCCGTTACACTTCAAAAAGATTGAAGGTTCATTGCAGAGTGGATGCTTTTGGTATCTCCCAACATATTCAGAGAGAGTTGTCAGGTCAATGCTACCCACTATCCGAAAGGCATTGATTTGTAATTAGTTATGCAAGTGATGTATGAAAATCAACAATTAAATAAAAAACAAAAAAAAATTACTTTAAAAACTATTATTTTCTTTCAAAACAATTAGTAGTCTTCTTAACTTTTAGAAAAAGTTTGTCCCTAGTAGAGTCGCCAACTGTGAGGCCTCACCCTAGCACCAGTCTTGTCCGCTCAAGGAACAAAATACTCATTTGGGTGATTTCCCACACAATAAAGACAATTTTTACCTTACATTTCACTACAACAGTCAGAGTCTTTCCCGACATTTTTAGTTGACTTTCTTGGCATTTTAAAGTGCTGGTAATGTCTACCTCTGCGCTTTACAAACTTTCTTGGGTGACGGTATCGCTAAAATCAATGTCGGTGCTTCAGCAAAGTGTCGGGGTAGGATCAAGAAAGTGTCATGGTTGATGCTTTATGATTGCACTAATAAAATGCCTTTCTCGACGTTTCAAAACGTTGATGAAAAAAAAAGTTTTAGCGGTGCTTTTGAAGCGTCAGTAAAACGTAAGCGTCGGTGAAGATTAGTAGTTTCTGAGGTGGTAATGAAGCGTCGAGGAAGGGTACCAATTTCAGGGGGCACTTCTGAAGCGCCGGTGAAAGGTACTAATTTCAGGGGCACTTTTGAAGCGCCGGGGAATGGTATTAATTTCAGGGGCACTTCTAAAGTGCCATGGTAGGTAACTAATTTAAGGGGCACTAATCAAGCGCCGAAAAATGACAAAGTGCCAATAAATGGTTGGAATTTAGAGGCACTTCTAAATGCCGAAAAATTTATGATTTATATAGGTTATTATTAAATTTAGCTGCACTCTAAAACGTAAATGTATAAATAAGAAAAAAATATTTTATTGGTATATTTTTTATTGCTGATATATATAAAAAATATCTAAATTATCATATGCACTAAAATCATCACCAAATTCACTACAATCATCATATATAGTATTAAATAATGTTAACATTTAAACATGGCATTAAACAATATTAAATATTATAAATTTCAATGTTCAGAATCAGTGACTAATAAAAATAACAAAAATCTTCAAATCTCTGAAAAATAGTCAAACTGAATCGCTTGAAATATAAAATAAATCATATAATCAATATATAATTTATGAACAAGTAGAAAAATAAATAAATATCTATAAATATTATTGACTTTGATTATTTTAAATAAAATACTTAAAGCTCATAATATTTCCATCTTGAAGTTTGAAATTAACATCTAAAAATATTTATTAGCATAAATAATTATAAATATGTGACAGTAAAAAAATAAAGGCTGATGGAAAAGTCATTGAGATTGTCTTTGGTCTGTGAATGTTAGAGATAAGGAACAATCAATATGAATAAAACAAGAAAAAAAATTTTAATCATACTTCTCAAACATTTTTCAGACCATTAATGACTCAATCAGCCATGAACCACATCTTTTTCAAATATATCCATATATTTACTATAATATTTAAAACATATGCCTTTTCAAATGTAATGTATACCTTGAAATAGGGGTTGAGCTGGAACCACATCATTTGAAGGTTGCGACAAAATATTGGCTTGATGAACACTAAAACTTGTGATAGCCTAGTAGGAACCAAATAAAAACATACAACATTTCAAGTCATGTTATTATTTTTTATTGTAACCCCATACATTACCAAGACCAACATATACAACATAAAAAAATTAAGTGTTCCAACAATTACCTCAAAAGGAGAATCATTGCCCGAGTTATTCATCATACACTGTCGAACCATTTGTTGCATTTGAAAAAAATTGTTCTTGCATTTCTTGAATTTGTTGTTGCTGAGCTGTAATTTTTTTCTCCTGAATCTCAAATCATTGTTCATGTTCTCGAGCTTTCTCCTCCCATTGTTGACGTTGGCGAGATTCATCCAAGCTACATGAATATGACACTCCTCAAAAGCTAGAAGGTGTTGGACCTATTCCCACACCTCGTATTTGCCCTTTTTTTCTTTGCCTATCGCTTGGGAATATATATCCCCTCCCATGCAACACTACCTTGGGATTGCTCAATTGAGCTTAGTAGTTTAGCTAATTTGTCACTCATCTTCTCCTAATACATATACAAGCACAATTAAGCAATTTTGCTTACATCTATGCATTTAAAGCACAATTGTCATTCCATCTAATTAAAAATAAAGAAATCTAAATAGGGAACTTACCATTATTTCTACAGTCTTAGCATCAACAGGCTTGTCATCATGTCGTTTATAACATTTTATAAACATCATAGCCCGTGATGGCTCAACACCATCTTTTGTCTGCATTGATTTAGCACCATAAGTCGGATGGATAAAAAAAACCAAAATACTATATCAATTTAATGAAGACTATCTTACCTCTTCATGCATCATTCTTGCGATGCTTTTAGAATCTTGGGTATACATCAATTTTTCTTTCGCTCGACAAATGCTATTCTTTCGTGAAATTCGCTATTACGAAAAAGAAATGATGGTGAATACATTAATATAACTACTTAATTATAGGAACTTAAACTTACTTTAACTCCCTTGTCATCCAATAATTAACTAATATAATCCATTGGTCTTCCGAAATACCTTCTGGTTTTGCACATAATACCCTTTTCTTGGTTTCATACTTCT
The DNA here is from genome assembly GCA_948193065.1 of Aleurites moluccanus. Lineage (NCBI taxonomy): Eukaryota > Viridiplantae > Streptophyta > Magnoliopsida > Malpighiales > Euphorbiaceae > Aleurites > Aleurites moluccanus. Next base: position 9,749 of record CANXYC010461394.1, read on the forward strand.
CACAATAATGTGCCTTTAGTTCATACCGATAATCTCTCAACTTTTTTCCAAATGACCTAAAGATGTAATTCTCACCTCTTGTAGGAATCAAAAATCGAGTCTACAAAAGGAGTATAAAAGGGATAAAGATTAGAATATAATATAAATTTGGAAAGTAAAAAAAATAATTTAAAATTTAAAATAGCAATCAATTAATCTATTTACCTTTATACAATCCAAAATTTTCTCTTTAATTTGCTTCAAAAACTGTCTCCAATTAGTATAATGGACAGGTGTGTATACAGGATTTCTATCCAACACACCTAAAAATGAAGCAAGACTCTGAGCTTCTTCCCCTACAGGCTAATCCCTTGAGTTGAAGGTTACTTCTATTTTTTGTCCTCTAGGAAAGTCCCAAATCTTCTTCAATATTGTTGATCCTCGCTTTTTAGTATGAGGACTTTATGCTAAGAGGAGTAAACAAAAAATAGTTATAAGACATTTAAAAAAACATGCATTAACAAATGCTTGAGGTACCATATATTAGGATGATACTAACCTTCTACTGTAGTTTCTTGTCCCTCCAACTCAGTTTCTAATCTAGATTTAGTCCCATCATTACGATGTACAGGTTCTATTTCATCATTACCAATTGTCAGTTGAACTTTCAACGATATGCAATCGTGGCCTCCTTCCCATAATCAAGATGTTAATTCATTGGATAGTCATGAAAGTCACGCAATAATATACAAGGCAATTAGTATTAGCAACACATATAGTTTGGCTATTAGCAATAAACATAGTCATAAAGTCACACAATTAGTATTACAATGTAATTAGCATTACTTTCATATGTCAAGACCAATTTTTCCCTGCTGGTTCACCCTATCGCCAAATGCCAAGCAAATTACTTTCTGCCAAACTAGCACATTAACTTTGCTATATTCTTGTTTTAATATTTCAAATAAAGGAATTTTTCATGTTATGGCTATTTACTAACAGTTGTCATAGCTTTACCGAATGAAGCTTTAATTACATTTGAAAAACAATTGAACTGATAAAAATGAACATATTTTCAGTTGTTAAGAATGATCAAAGCAAATAAATTCATTAAGTAATTTAATAGAAATACCATATTAGCAAACAAAATATATGCCACAGTAAATAGAGGCAAGAAATGTAAACATTGTTCTGTTAATTAATTATTATCCAACAAAGGCAAACACTATTTTCCAAATACATTCCCAGACATCAAGACACTGCAGGGGAAACTCAATAAATAAAAAAAGAAAAAAAAAACTTTGAAAAATTAACTCAAACCTCTTGCTTCTATTTTTTGATTCCCATTCTGTTTAACTCAATAAACAATTCATATTTGTATAACATCACAGAAGTCATTTCATTAGGCACCAACACTTTTGATTTGTAAAGCATCAACCTCACCAGTCTTAGAATGAGACTATTCCAGAAGCTTTCTAATATTTGTTAAAACTTAATAGAAAGCCTTTATTATTAATTTAATTGATATTCATGACTATCATGGATTTGAAATTTCTAAAAAACCAATTAACAAATTTGTATAATTTTTAACTTAACCCCTTTAAAATTATAATTGCACAACCATTATCTTCCACTGCTACTGTTGTTGCATCGCGACCACCAATGCTAATTTTCTTAAGGAATTTTAAAAAAATAAACGAAAGAACTGTATACCTTGTTTTGAGCTAGTTTGAGCTTTTTGCCTTTTTCACCTCTACTGCAAAGTGTTTATGGAACTTGATTTTGCTACAAAATTAGTTTGAGCATGAACGCTTTAAAGATAAGATTGGAGTTTTGATTTTGCTAACAAAGGGAAAATAATACACCAAAGAGAGAAAAAATCCTAACGGAAAGAAATAAAAAGGGACTGAAAGATCAAATCCTAAGGGAAATTAGATTAAATTTTTTAGGGACAAAAGCAAAGATAGAGAGAATGCAACCAAATTCAGAAGTGTTCACAACATAACAAAATAGAGTCATTGATATAACAAACAGAAGCGATTAGCTGACTTACAGCTAGAAATTCTTAGTAATCAATTCAAAACTGACCATTGATTTGTAAGAAAGCTCAAAGCAAAAAAAAAAACTCCAAAGTGTAAATAGATAAAAGATGAAAAAAAAAACAAAACTTAACATTGATTCGTAAGTGTAAATACCCTCTTACAAAAAGAGTGTTTCGCAATCAGCCATTAAGCCCTTGATTTTGAAAGTGCGGAAATATTTTTAGGAAATGCGCTAAAATTTTAGAATATATGAAAAAATTTAAATAATTAAAAATTAATTAAAATTTATAATTTTGCTGTAATATCTTTTAATTTTTTTTAATGCATGTTTGTTGAGATGATTGTGGATAGATTAGTGTTTTGAGAATTTCAGAATCTGTGTTTGGGAAGGATATTATGAGTCAATTTTCATGATCTTAAAGGAATAATTTGAAAAAGTGTAAAACATAAAAGTTATAGATTTATGTCTTATCTTTAAGTTTGTAAAACCGTTTTGTAAAATTTTGTATGTGTGAGGAGATGTACTTCCTCGACCAGAACTTATCTAGTTCGCTATTTCCTGCAGAAAGTCTGAGATTGTTTGTTTATTTTGAGAACGTTAGAGGCTGAGTGAATCAAAAGTGTAAACATCAAAAATGTTCCTTTATATTTTATTTAGATTTTTGTAAAATTTCAAGGATATTGGAGAATTTTAGCTCAAGAGAGAGCTAATTGAATCAGACCTACTCGGATAGTACTTGGAGAGTAAAGTCAGGGTGAAATTTAGAAATTCACCATAAATTGTGTAAATCTCCTTTTGATCTGAATTTTGGATATGTTGGACCCTAAGTATCTATTTTAAGTTAAAAAAATAATCGAGGAGTTTGGATTTCTGTAGCTCATTTGCGAGCTGGTTTAGTGCGAGTTGATGAGGAAGGTTTTCCAGCTCGACAGAAATAGGTAGTGCGAGTTGTCTCCTCGATTTCGAGGTGGATAGATGATGATCAAGCTGGAGAGGTAAACATAAAAGTTATATCCCTATGTGTCTAATTTAACTGGAAAAAATAATTGAGGCATTTGGCCTTCTCTAGCTCACTCACGAGCTATTTTAATGCGAGCTGGTGAGGTGGCTAGCAAGGCAGGACTCCAGCTTGCCAAAATGGAAAACACAATAAAGCAGGTTCAATTTTGAAAATTCACCATAAATCGAGTAGGACACATTTTTAAATAAATTTTTAATATGTGGTACCCTCAGATGTCTAGTTTAAGTGTAAATAAAAATCGAGATAATTGGAGTTCTCTAGCTCAATATCGAGTTGGATTAGTTAGAGTTACTGAGGAAGGATTGGCGAGGAAGGATTGGCAAGGAAGGATTTGGTGAGGAAGGATTGGCGAGGAAGAAATTGGCGAGGAAGAATTTGGCGAGGAAGGATTGGCGAGGAAGGATTTAGTGAGGAAGGATTTAAGTGAGGCAGTAGCCTATTTAAAAAAGAAGCAGTAGTCATTTTTGCATTCACGATAACTTTTTCTCTTTTCTTTCTTTCTTCTTCATTTCTTCTTTTATCTCTCTCCTGTCTGTTCCATTTGATTTTTATGGCATTAATACTCAAAATTAATACATTAAATCATTAAATTAACACATTCAAAGGCTTCAATCATTATTTTCAAGTCAAGATCCTTCAAGAAATTATTTTTGGGAAAATAAGGTAATTTTCTCCAAACATCATTTTCTTTTTAGATTAAGATTTTTGATAGTTAGAATAGTTATTTATGAGTTATATAGAACCTATTATGAGCATTTAAGGATATTAATTATGGTTAATATGAAAGATACAAGAATTTATGAATTTTTGATGAATAGTGATGTGAACAGTAATTATGTTCTTAATTTTCAAATTTTATTTAAGAAATGAATTAAATTGAGGTTAAAAAACAGTAATAGAGACTCTAAGATGGTTAAAATTATAAGGAACCATATTATGTATTATTAATTGAGAAAATCCTAATTTATAGAATTTGAGAATTTTTATTAGGCTTGGACAATTCAAGGAATGGATGAGGATTTTCATTTAATCAAGTGTTGAGCTTAATTGTGGAAAGTTTTGCTAAGAGGTAAGTTATGAATTACATAAATGTATACTTTCTCCTTATGAAATGAATTGTTAAATATTCATATACGTTCTTTATGATATGAAATGCTTATTTGATAACCTCCTTAATGTAATCACTTAATATATAAGAATGACTTGGTTATTTTTTTTTCTTGAACCAAGATCATGAACGAGCCTTTGATAAGAATGTTAAATGGTCTCTTGACCAATTCAAATTTTTTAGAATACCTTATTATAATGATCCTTTAATATACATATGTATAGAACGCTTTTCCTAATTAGAGTAAATTCATTGGTCTATGTGCACAATGGGAGCCCAACTGATAGGATTTTTATCAGTGTTCCACCTAGAGGGGGCCACGAGCTCTAGGAATATACCTACGTAAGCATATGTGTTACGTTAAAGTAGCAAGGCTACTGATACGTTATGATATGATATTAGTTCTATCTTATATGTGATTTGATAATGCCACCCTTTGTAGGCATTCTTATATTCTAAATGAGAACCATGATTTAATGTAATATCTGCCATTTTGTGGTATTTTATTTATTGTGTAATGGATGAATTTAAATTTATTTCAGATGTGAATGATTGAGAATTCAGAAATTTCTGAGTTACAGAATATTGTGAGATAGATTGCAGGTTCTTAAAGAAATAATTTGATAAAGTGTAAAACATAAAAGTTATGCATTTATGTCTTATCTTCAAATTTGTAAAATGGATTAGCAATATTTTGTTTGTGTGATGAGTTATGTCCTTTTTAGCAGGACTAGTCTGGTTGAGTATTTCTGCAGGAAGTCTGTGTCTGTTTGGAATTACTGGGAATGACTGAGGCAGATTGAGCCAAAGGTGTAAACATGAAAAATGTTTATTTATGTGTTGTGATGTTGGCTGTAAAAGTTCAGGATTTTTGGATATGTATATCTCAGTGGATAGTAGATTTTCTCAGGACTGTTCGGATGGATTTTGGGGCAGTAAGTCTGGGTGAATTTGGAGAGTCATCATGGTCAGTGTAGTTGCCTTTATGATTTGAATTTTGGATATGTTGAGCTTATATATGTCTATTTTAAGTGAAAAAAAGAATCAGGAATTTTGGATATTTATAGCTCATTTGCGAGCTGGTTAAGTATAAGTTACCGAGGTAGAGTTTTAGCTTAGTAGGATCTAGTTATAGTGAGCCGGCAAAATGCGAGCTGGCAGTGCGAGTTAGCGAAGTGGTGAGGTGAGATTGCCGAAGTGGCAATTGGCAAAGAGACATATGCAAGGTAGCATATGCGAAGAAGAATCAAGCGAAGAGGATAAGGCGAGGTGGCATTATGCGAAGTGGCAGTTCACGAGCAGAGTTTGACGAAGAGGGAATGTGCAAAGTGGCATTATGTGAAGAAGGAATGTGCGAAGTGGTAATTCGCGAGCAGGATTTGGCGAAGAGGGAGATAGATGAAGCAAGTTGGAGAAGAGTCGAAGAGGCATTGCCGAGGTGGCATATGCAAGGTAGCTGTAATATCTGCCATTTTTGAAGCGTATTTGTTAATTTTATATGTTTGGAGAATTTTAAAATTTTAAATGAAAGGTTTGAAAATTTCAGAAACTTTTGTTTTGAACTGCAGTAGAATTCAGTGTTGACCATTACTTGCTCTTAAAGACATAATTGGGTAAAGTGTAAAATATTAAAGTTGTTAATTTATGTCTTAGCTATAATTCTATAAAATGGTGTGGTAAAATTTTGAGTATATGATGAGTTGTGTCTATTTGAGTAAGGCTGGTCTGGATGAGAATTTCTGTAGGGATGCAGTATATGTTTGGAATTTCTGGGAATAACTGAGGCAGAATTTGTTGAAGTTGTAAACATGAAAAATGTTTCTGTGTGTATTGAGATGATGTCTGTAAAATTTTAGAATTTTTGGATAGATATATCTCAGTGGAAAGGGTTTTGTATCAGGGCTGTTCGGTTGGATTTTGATGCAGAAGTCTGGGTGACTTTTGGAGAGTCACCATTGTCTGAGTGTTGATTAGTTTGATATGAAACTTGGATATGTTGTGCTTCTGTCTGTTGATTTTAAGTGGCAAGAAGAATCGATGAGTTTGGATTAGTGTAGCTCATTGCGAGCTGGCTTAATGTGGGACGTTCAGACAAGAGTTTAACTTAGAAGTATTTGGTTATGGAGAGCCAGCATTATGCGGGAAGGCATTTCGCGAGCTGGCAGTGCGAGGTGGCATTATTGCGAAGTGGCGAAGAGGTTCGGCGAGGATTTTTGGCGAGAAGCTTTTAGCGAAGAACTTGGGCGAGAAGCTTTTGGCGAGAAGCTTTCGGTGAAGAGAAGTTAACGAGGAAGCATTGTGCGAAGAGAGATGTGCGAGGTGGCAATTCGCGGAGAAGCGAAGAGGCAAAAGTGCATCGCCGAGGTGGCATATGCGGGGACGAGTCGCGAGGAGAGTTTGGTGAGGCAGCATGCGTGAGGTAGCTTATGCGAGCTGGAATGTGCGAGGCAGCGTTGCCAGATCAAGATTGGCGAGCTAGCAAGTGCGAAGTGGGATGGCGAGCTGGCTAGGCGAGGGAACTTTACCGAGGCAGTCTGGCGAGCTGGGCAGCGTGTTTCTGGGCAGAGGTCTATTTAACCCCAGTAACCCAGCCAGCGATTTTCACGATTTTTCTTCTTTCCTTCTTTAGTTAATTTCAACCTTTTCTCCAAATTGATCCATATTTTGTTCTAAGGCATTAAGACTTAGATTTATGCAATAGACTTCCAGATTAGTCTATTATTAAGGCAGAATCATCAATTTGAGCAGAGTTTTGCAGAAAACTCAGTTTGAAGGAAATAAGGTAAATTTTCTTCCTAAGTTATTTTCTTTGGGTTCATTTGAGTCTATGGGTTAGGATAATTAATTCGGGGTATATAGAATTTATTGCTAGTGATCTGAAGAAATTAATGGTAATTAATGTGGAAGAATTTTTGGGAGCTAAACTGCTATGAACAGTAACTCCGAAATTTAATGTGGAATTTAATACAGTTTTTCTTTAAGGGAATTAATGGGATGTTGTTGGGAATTAAGAATAGAGATTCTAAGATAATTAATTAATGAAAATCATGTGGAACATTGTTAATTGGAGAAA
>CANXYC010461445.1:0-18895 GCA_948193065.1 Aleurites moluccanus
TATTAATTTTGTATGTTGGGAGAATTAATTAATTTCAAATGAGAATGTTTGAGAAATTCTGAATTTCTGATTTTATTGCAGTTGCAGGATTTTGTGATGATAAATGCATATTCTTAGAGAAATAATTTGGTAAAGTGTAAAGCATGAAAGTTATGAGTTTATGTCTTAACTATAATTCTGTAAAATGGTTTGGCAAAATTCTATGTGAGTGTTGAGTTATGTTTATTTGAGCAAGGCCGATCTGGTTGAGTGTTTCTGCAAGAAGTCAGTGTTTGTTTGAATTTACTAGGAATGATTGAGACAGAATTAGCTAAAGGTGTGAACATGAAAAATGTCCCTTTATGTGTTGTGATGTTGACTGCAAAATTTTAGAATTTTTGGATAAGTATATCTCAGTGGAGGGTAGATTTTCTCAGGGTTATTCGGATGGATTCTAAGGCAGTAAGTCTGGGTGACTTTTGGAGAGTCACCGTGGTTTGTGTGTTAGTCTTCATGATTTGAAATTTTGATATGTTGTGCCCCTACATGTTTATTTTAAGTAGCAGAAAGAATTAGTAAGTTTGGATATTTGTAACTCATTAGCGAGCTGGCTAAGTGTGAGATGTTTAGACAAGGTTTTGACTTAGTAGGATTTGGTTAAGGCAAGCCGGCAAAAATGCAAAGTGGCATTTTGCGAGCTGGCAATGTGAAGTGGTGAAGTGAGATTGCCGAGGTGGCAATTGGCGAAGAGGCATATGCGAAGAGGTTTGGCGAATAGGATTTGGCGAAGAGATTTGGCGAAGAGGATTTGGAGAAGAGGTTTGGCGAAGAGGATTTGGCGAAGAGGTTTGGCGAAGAGGATTTGGCGAAGAGGCTTTGGCGAAGAGGCTTGGCAAAGAGGAAAGGCGAGGTGGCATTATGCGAAGAGGCATTATGCGAAGAGGCATTATGCGAAGAGGTTTGGCGAAGAGGATTTGGCGAAGAGGTTTGGCGAGGAGAGTTTGGCGAAGAGGCTTGGCGAAGAGGAAAGGCGAGGTGGCATTATGCGAAGAGGCATTATGTGAATAGGGAATGTGTGAAGTGGTAGTTCGGGAAGAGGCGAAGAAGCGAAGAGGCGAAGAGGCAAAGTGGCATATGCGATGAAGAGTTCGCAAGGAGAGTCTGGCGAGGCAGCATATGCGAGGTGACATATACGAGCTAGATTAAACGAAGTGACATTGCCAGATCAGGTTGGCGAGCTGGCTTAAACGAGGTAGCTTTGCCGAGGCAGGATTCGCGAGGCGAGCTGACAAGCGTATTTTTCTGGGCAGTGGCCTATTTAAACCCAGCAACCCCAGTAGCGTTTCACGATTTTTCCTTTCTTTCTTTCGTCGTTATATTCAGTCTTTTCTCAAAGTTAGCTCATTTTATTTTATAAGGCATTAATACTCAGGTTAATGCATTACACTTCTAGATTAGTCTATATTAAGACAAAAATCATCAGATTTGAGCAGGAATCTCAGGAATTTCAGTTTGAAGGAAATAAGGTAAATTTCTTCTTAAGCTATTTTCTTTAGATTTATTTAAGTCTATGGGCTAAGATAATTAATATTGGGTATATAGAATTTATTACAAGTAATCTGAAATCATTAATGGTAATTAATGTGGGAGAAATCAGAATGTTGAGACTGTCATGAATAGTAACATGAACAGTAACTCCGAAAATTAAATCCAGATTTTCTTTAAGAGATAAATAAAATGGTTGTTGGGAATTAAAAATAGAGACTCTAAGATAATTAATTATTAGGAAATCATGATAAATATTATTGATTTGGAGAAAACCTTAATTTTGTATATTTGGGAAAGTTTCTTAGGAGGAGGAAATCAAATTTATTGAGGAATTAGAGTTGGGCAGATTGGTAAAGAGAAATTTGTATAAGAGGTAAGTATGAACATCTTATTTGATTATCATTCTTTGAATTTAATATGACCAAGTATTCTCATATTTGTTTACCCATTTGTACATACATATATTTGTATAATGTGAATGACTTGATCAATTTTCTTGGATCAAGTTCATATACTTCTTATTAGTGAACCCGAATTGAATGATGATAAATAATGATGGTCTTGCGACCAATATGCTTTCTATGAGATTGAAACCCCATGAACCATGGATAGAACGCTCTTCCCAATGAGAGTAAATTCATTGGTCCATTATGCACTTTGAGAGCCCAGCTGATAGGGTTTTTATCAGTGTTTCACCTAGAAGGGGCCATGAGCTCTAGGCGCATGCCTGGCCAAGCATATGTGCACGTTAAGGTAGCAAGGCTACCGATACGTATGTTATGACATAAGATCAGTTCTATCAGATAAGATTTGATAATGCCATTCTTTGTGGGCATTTTATCTTCCAGATATGAACCATGATTTGATTTATGATATGATTTGATATAGCCAAATTATTATGAGTAACCATGTTCCTTCAAGTAAAGCTTGTGATTCTTTCATACTTTCATATGTATAAATATTTGTTCATGACCATGATTCGATATTCAGATTCTTGATTATAATGTTCATAGCTTACTGAGTTGAAGGCTCACTCCTCTTCTATAAATTTCAGGTGATAGCGTAGCTCGAGAGGGAGCTAATAGAGAAGATTGGGCTTCTTGACTTATTCATTCCAAGAAGTTCCATTGTAATTATTTTTGAGATATTATGTATATTCATTTAATGGTATTATGACACAATATGTATTGGAGTATACTTTAGAGCTCCGTAGTTAGTCATTTGAGGATACTAGTATATTTTGATGTATGATTGTTACCTTTTGGGTACTTTTATTTCTTAGTAATGTGAGATGCATCTTTTGATCATTAAGGAACAAGAGAAAGCTATGATATAATAATAGTAAAAATTTGATGGAAGCTTAACTGAATTTATAGTAATGATTAATGTTTGATAATATATGATGTTGTAAATGATATAATTGTATATGAGATTCATGATATGTGAGTTTTACGGGTTTACGGTGGCCTTAAACCTACCCTTGTCCTAGGACCGTCACACCACTGGAGTTGGGGTGTGACAATTGCGAACTCTTGATGTAATCCAACTGATATAGGAAAGTCTCTTGAATCTCTTCCAACTGTGCACACACTAGTCGTCGCTCCATCATACATGTCCTTTAAAACTTGTATGTACTTAATCAATATCCCTTTACGTTCTAACATTCACTATAAAACTTCTCTTGGAACTCTTTCATAAACTTTCTCCAAGTCAATCAAAATCATATGCAAATATTTCCTCGCATCTCTAGATTCATACTTCTAATGAGAAGGATTACTTTCATTTTTGATCGACCTGACATAAATTCAAAATTGATTGGCTGATATAAATGTAATACCATATAAGCGATGTTTTATAACTATTTCCCATAATTTCAAAGTATGACTTATTAACTTAATCCTCTTGTAATTTGAATAGTTTTTGAATGTCTCCCTTATTTTTAAAAATGGGTATTAAAAAATTTCTCCTCCATTCATCTCGCATTTTCTTTGAAGTTAGGATTCTGCTAAACAATTTAATCAACCAAGTTACTCCTACATCATCTACACACTTGCCTATTTTAATAGGTATTTCATAAGGATCAAATACTTTTCCAACTTTCATTCTTTTCAAACTTTCTTTGTCTCCCAAATTCTAATTCATTTAATGAATACTACATTTTTCTCTATAGTTGTGTGATTTATGTTGATCATATTACCACTTTCATGGTAATTGAGAAGTTCAACAAAATTCAAGTTGAATAAAAATATCAAGTTTCAAAATTCAATCTAACACAATTTTTCTCATCCTATATATAAAACTTTATTTTTTTTTTATAGACGTAATTTTTTTAACTTAAAACTAATAAAATTCAATCAACATAAGCAATACTTGCTCTCTTTTTTTATCATAGTAGTATCAATATCATTAATTTTCTTTCTTCCAAAATATATACATTTATATAATTAATTAAATTAAATAAGTATAATTTTTAAAACATTAATATCTATTTTAAAAAAATATTAATATCTTATTTTATTAAGTATAAAATAACTAATTATTTTAATCATTACATTATCTGATTATTCTATTTACACTTTCAAACAAGAAATGTAGTACTAGTTGCATTATATTTGGTAGCTCATTATATTGTCATATGGAACATAGTTTAAGTGTCTTTCAAATTCCAAGTCATCTCAAATTAAACGAATTGAATTTACGAATCAGATCAAAATTAGCCACTAATGTAATGATTATTTTGTCACATTAAAGAATTGGAATGGTTATTGTTAATAATAGGGGAGGGCTACCATATCTGCCGACTTTAGTTAATGTTTGGCTTATATTGCAGAAATCTACTATATATATATATAACTGTTGACATGCACTAAGAGATCGACACTCGGATCACTATTAACCCAGTAATTTGCAGAGTTTGTATCCTGGTAAATGCTTTTACACATAGAACTTGCAAAAGTTATTCTAAGAAAAAATTAGGTGAGAATTAACGAAAACGCCACCAGAAATACTTGTATTTATTCTTAGCTTGATAGCCGTTTAACTGTAACTTACAAATTGGCTCTCTAAGCATCAAAGAATGGTTGAATGGTGACAGCCTTTTGCCTCTTTTCCTGGCAGCTAATGTGGTCTATTTCCTTCTCTAAAATGGAAAAAGCTCCACATTGCAAGGCTTCTCTCTCTCTCTCACTCCCTCTCTCTTTAACACACACAGATGTGTGCTCACTCTCTCTCTCTCTCTAGGCCTACCATGTGTTCCTACACTAAAAAAGTACAGAAAAAGACTCGCACACCTCATTCTTTAACACTAGCTTATCCTCGTGCCATCATCTTCCTGAGTTTGGAAGACTCCAAGACACTCTCTTAGAAAGTTGCACTCCACAAAGCATTCTCACCTTCCCCGCATCGCCGATGGACCTCCTTAATCCTATCAGCAGACCTGCATATCCCACTGCAGCTCCAGTCAAATGAAGCAACACAGATGTTGCCAGCTTGTGCCTTCCATTCACAATCTACAGAAACATTATAAGAAATTCAGCAGTTTTTACTTGAGCATATAATACTCCAATATTACTTACATTGAAGCAAAGACGGTGCTGATTTAATCTGTATTTTGGCTTTCATTTAAGTCGATAAGCCATGTGGTGATCTTTATTTCATAACATAGAAATGTGTATAATATTAAAAACTTGCCAAAGAGAAATTAGAAGTAAAATTTTTTCAGAGAAAACTATATTAGAAAATAGCACTTCCATTCAAATTTTTTAAGATCACTAGAATAATTGTAATTGTCAATAACAAATATTCTTAGGTTTATGGTAAAAGCATCAATGGAACCTATGGAGAGATATATTATGAAATTATTCATTCGCAAGGGTGAACCTTCTTAGTACCATGTAAGCTTTCTTAAAGACTCTGCATGATAACTTCACCTGACCTTCCACTAAAATGTAAAAAATAAATAATCACATTAATGTGATAATCAGTCAATTCAAATTTCTGGTGTGAAGCATAATTTTTGCAGGTGATAAAATTGATGTGATAAGAGGTTCACCCCCTGCTTGTATGTGACCTACAAACTAGTATTCTTCAGCAAGACAGTAATTACAAAACTAAATTTTAAAAAATAAATAAATAAATAAAGAGGAAAAAAATCCTCATTTTTGTGTTAAATAATAAAGGTACAGTAGAATAAAGGTTTCAAATTTTCTTGTAAATTATCAATTTACCTGGTGGGGTGCCACAACATAGTCTCCGGTCATCAGTGTGTTCCACATCAAGTCCAATAAACCAAGATCCTAGTGAAACATCCTCATTAGCATACTTGTGTAGAACATGCCTGAAATAATTTTCCACAACAGCCATCAGAAGACAAGAACACAACACCAAATAGACAAACATTCAGAGCCACTCTTATGTTTTCATGTAACGTTTCAAATGAAATGGAACCTACTGGTTTATTGAGATATATGTAGCCAAATCTTTTGAAATGGCATATAGCTGTCCAGTAGCATGGCGGAAGTACTTGTTTCCTGACTCGCCAAATTTCCAATACTCGGGTTCATGGTATCTTACTCCCCTGTTGAACAAAACCAGCAATTAGCCAATTACTTTCTCAAAATTCTTCAGACGATGAATTCAAGAAAATTTCACTTACTTTTGATTAAGGACAGGACCAGATTTCATGCACCCAATATATACCCGTGGTTTCTTTCGGTGTCTAACTAGGGTTTCTCCAAGTGTTGCTGCATAAGGTTAAAGGAACTGGATTCAGCATTGTAGAAAAATGTGAACAACAAACTACATAAGAACTTTTATGTCATAAAACACATTTTTGTCCTGAAAGAAAACTAGAAAGATCATTCATATTAACTGTTATATACTAGAGGCTTAAAAATTAAAGAGAACCTAAATATTTTAGAAGTTGAAGATATGCATAGATACAGGTACATGTATTAATTGATCTTTTAAGCCCTACTATATTGATTTTTGTTTCTCAACTAGGAAAACAAAACCACCACATTAAACATCTTCGGCTAATTATATCTCCCACCAACGAAAGAAGTATCATAAAAATTGTAACATCAGAAGCATCATAAGTGATATATTGTCCTACCTATATTTACATGGACGTCATCATCAACTTTTACATAGAAATCGGCATCCCACAGAGCAACAGCAGTAGCAAAATATATCTTTGTTTTTGCAGACAATTCAAGGTACCCCTCAACATGATCCTGACCACAAGATAGCATAACAAACATGAGAAGTCATTGGTCTTTTCTTCTCCTAAATTTCCAATTTTCCTTCTTGAATTAAACATTTTTTCATGGAATAGGAGTACATGGAAGAAAAATAGACAAAAGCCTTACCAATCTCAAGATATCTCCATGCTTTTTATCCTCTGCTTCTATTGCTCTGTCCAAAATGCCTCCTGATGTGGCACTAGATAACATAAAAACAGTTTTTTAAGTTGTATTATCCACGATCCAGTAGCGTTGTTGACGACTATTAGTTGTGAATCATGTAAATCGCATTTCTAGGGAGCACAACAAGAACTCGTAACATTAATGAAAGTCATAAAGTTTTGATTAACATTTAGTAAAAAAAGACTGCATCCACTTCAAATTAATTTCCATGGACAACTAATGAACTTCATCTTAAAGATTGGGCAATGTTTGGAAATAATTTAACCGTCAAAGAACTAATCGAACTTGTAAGAAAGGATCAAGAATAAGTTTTATAAATCTAACAATAGCCATGTTTCATTTTGGCATAAATTGGTGACCTTTTTTTTTTTTTTTTTTTAATTTATGCAGAGAGAGACATTATACATTCACCATGTTCCAATGTAAAATGTTAGAACATCATTTCATGAAATCCAAAGTTTACCTTTTGCAAATAATTATTCAAGAAAATTCAAACTTAATAATCTCATCTCAAATGGCTATGAACAAAATAATTGATTCTCGATAATAAAATCAATTTCCATTGGAATCAAGATGTGCTTAACGCTTCATGTGACCATAATCATTAGTACTTGAGGCTACATGTTGGCATGCCAACTTTTCCAAATTATTTCCAGTGCTCAACAAGGTATTATCTGGCCATTCAAGAAAGATGACATTATTTTGATTCCATCATGCGGTCAATAAAGCCAATGACCTGGAATACATTAGCTACAAGGAATGAATAGAATCATGCATTGTTAGTTACTAAGTAACTTAAGTTTTAACTATGCATCAAGTTATATAGCTCTAGCCATTTTTAAAGAGATGACAAGCATGAAAATAACAAATATGAATATTTATTTGTACAAAAGCTAAACGTTTCAGTTTAACTTGAAGGACCGGCAATTTCACATTTATTCAAATCATATAATAAGATTAGAACCCTCACCTATGACCAATGACAAATCGAGCAATGATACCTTTTTCTTCTTCCAATTTCTTCCTTTTTTCACCTATATATATATATATATAATCAGCAACCAGAATAGCATAAGAATATTGAAGAAAAAGGAAAAGAAGGCAAGGGAACAATCTATGAACCTTGTGGCATCCACGTTGCACGAACTGAATCTCTTCTTTTCCGGCTACTGAAAGCAGTATTAATTCCAATAACCATCAAATAACTTCTTTTCCCAGATGATCCTGATCCAGTCTTTTTTAAGTCCTCAGATAAAGGAGAGCCACTGAGTATGGAATCCTGTGCTGCCCTTGCAGCAGCTAGTTCCATCTCTAAATTTGAAATAGTCTTATCTAATGTCCTATAATACACGTACTATGATAAGATTGGTAGTAGAGATACTTTCATTTTAAGTCAAACAAAAGCCTAGAAGAACAGTTATGAGCATATATAAGCTATACTCACTGTATGGCATTATGAGTCTTATACACTTCCCCAATAATATCCTTCGAGTCTCGCCTCACTTCTTTCTTATGCAACTAAAGAGACCAAATCAAATCACAAACAAGCATTTTAGTGAGAAAAAATAACAAAATAATAACACAAGATAAACAACTTGGAATTTTTGAACAGATCTGTCAGCTAGAACATATATATATATGAAATTATAATGGAGATACCCACAATTTTAATTCCACAACCCTCTGAAACCAACTTTAGTTTTTCGGCTTCCATCGCAGTTGTCCGAGTGAGACCTTTAGTCTCAGGAACTGACCACATCCTGTCAACATTTTCCCCCATTGTCGCCATAAATTAAGAGCCAAAAAACAAGAAGCTTGACCAAATTCTGATCACAATTTCAATTAAGAAACAAAAAGCACAAACATGAAAGTATTTTTTTTTTTTTAAATTGCAATAAATAATTTTGATAATAACATTTTTGCCTAGATAAAATTTGACTGCACCAGAAGCAACAAAATGAATTGGATACTAAACAGAACTTATTTTCCTGCCAACTGGTTTATATGAAAGTTATAAAATGGCTAATTCAAAATTTTGATCAGGGACTTCCAATCACAACAACCATACACTGAATAAAAATCATGAAAATGCACAACAAAAGCCAGAGATTTTCACACACATTAATGTGGAAACAGGTTCAATAAATAAGTAGAGGTATTTTTTCAATTTTCATAGAGTATCATCCACCAACAGTGAAAAATACTTAAAAAGACTAAGAACATTTATTAAATTAAAAAAAAGAAAGTGGCATTTGCAGAAGGCTGTGAATTTTTGTTTAAGACTAGAATTGACCTGTAATCAAAACATAAAATAACAAAGGATACAAAAAAGGAAAAAGGACACTAGAGAAAGTAAAAGGTTTGTTTCCTCCACAAACTCCAAATTTGGATCTACAATTAATAGGCCTCTAAAAGATACACAGAAAAATACAAAGTCAAGAAAACCTTGATAATTTTAAAATTCAAAAATAATTCAAAAAGCACTATTTGATTAAAACATATTTGTCTATACAATTAAGAATCAGATATATATGTATAGATCTCAAAAACAAATTAATGAACTCAAAATTTGACAAAAATAGCTTGCACCCATTTCATTTCAAGCAAAGACTCAACTAAATTGAATAAAAAATGATATAACTAAACAACCTTCACATAAAATTACACCAATTGAAAATTCATTGTAAAAAAATTAAAAATATATATTACCTATTGGTGAAGAGCATTCCAGCACAGAAACAACACAAGCAAAGGAAAAGAGTCCATTTCTGTGATATAAAATTTTTATAAGAGTTATGTTCTCCTCTACTCTTCAAATACATTCTTCTCGACTCTTTCTTTATCTTCTCTTCCTTTTAATGTTTCAAAATTCTTTCTCTTGAATTTTCACAAACCAATAGTTATGTGAACAAAAAAAAAACCATCTGCAAAACAGAGAATAGAAGCCAAATCGAAGAAACCCAAAAACAGAAAGAGACGAAGAAACACAACAAGGGGTTGGAAATCTTTGTTTTAGCAGAAAAAAAAAGGGTGAATTTGAAAGAAGAGTACATGTACAAGATTTGAGACGCAGAAACAGAGAGAGGAAAGAAATAAAACAGAGGGATTGGGGGCTCTGTTTTCTTATTTTAAACTTTTTAATTGTAATGTTTTTATTCTTTTCTTTGTTCTATTTAGCTTAGCTTTGTATAGTTTGTTTGTTCTCTCAGAAAAAATAAAAGAAAATTCTTCACATCTCTCTGCTTTGCAGGCAAGAGACGTTGAACAGAAGTGAGAAGACCCCCCTACTAACCTCTCTCTCTCTCCCTATCTCTATGTTTATATTCCGAAATTACCGAACCGCCCTTGTCAGACCTTTCTTATTTAATTACCTTGAGTTAATTAAACAATATAGAATGTGGCCGTTTTACACATTTTATGAAAAAAAAAAAAAGAAAAAAAAAAATTTGATGAGATATTAATTTTAGCTTAATTTATAATGTTTGATAAATATTAAAATTAATAAAAATAATTATCTAAATAATTAAAATTTAACTATTTGGATAAGTTAGAATTTAAAATTTTTTAAAAAATTAAATTTTAAATTAAACACGTAATTAATTTTAAAAAATTAATAAATAAAAATATCTTTATAAATTTATAAGTAATTTTTAAATTATTTTTTATTAACTATAAATATACAGTAATTACGTACAATATTATTTACTTTTATTAAAATATAAAATTAAAAAAAAATTCACTACAGTCTGCAGCCACGTAAATTTAATATTGATGATATTTGTAAAGCAATTTCATCTTACTGTTATATTTATGACATTATTATTATTATTATTATTATATTTTTAATAAATTTAACTTTTAAAGCCAACTAGAATAACATTGTCTGTGTATATATATATACACATCTGCCAATGAAATTATATAATTTTTAGTTGACAAAAAAAAATTTGTATGATAAATTTAATAATTAAAATCGATGATATTTATTACTTTTAAATATAAAATAATTTCATCTTATTATTATATATTTATATTTATGACATTATAATTATTAATATTATATTTTTAATTAATTTAACTTTTAAACATTTTATATTACTTTTAATTTTGAATTTTTTTTACATTGTTTTTGGATGTATGACTTTAAATTTGAAATTTGGACTCTTCAATTTTTTAATTTCACAGTTATTTTTTATTTAATCGCACAATTAGTAAGTTATTATTTTTATGTACATTATTTTTTTTTATTTTGTGTTTGATTATTGTTTAAATTTTTTAATATTAATTTAAAAAGGTTAAAAAGTTATTCTGATTTTAGTAATATTGTTTTGTATAACATTTTAAGTTAATATTTAGAGTATTTTAATTAAATGTGAAGCATTTTAAATTTAATGAATATATTTATTATTTTGATAATACATTAGTGCAATAAAAATGTACATTTTTTTTTAATAAATTCGTTTTGTAAAGTTTAATAATATTATTAAATTAATTAATATTTTTAGTTAAAATATTAATTAATAGTATTTTTAGTTAAAATCATGATAGTATTAAATTTACAAATATTAGGATTAATTTTTAGCTACAAAAAAATATAATATTTTTAATTAAAATTAATTAATAGTATTTTTAGTTAAGTGTTAATTTATGAATATTAGAGTTAATTTTTAGCTAAATAAAAAATATAATATTTTGAGTTAAAATTAATTAATAATATTTTTAGTTAAAATCATGATAGTACTAATTTTATATATTAGGGTTAATTGTTAGCTAGATAAAAATATTAATTTAATATAAAATACATTGATTTTATTCAATATGTGTTTTAATACATTTATTTTAAATTTTACATCATTTATTTATCAACTTATTTGTGTAAATTAATTCTAATAATAATTAATTATATAATACTAAATTTAATTATAAAGATAATAATAAATTTAATTAAATAATAATATAAATATAATATGAGTTTTAAGATACATTTGGCTAAAATTAAGACATTATATATTACTATACATATAAATCTAATTAGATATATATTTTTAGTTACGATCAAAATATTACATGCACATTATGAACTAAAAATTTATAAAATACTTCAAAATGCAATTTAATTTTAACATTTTAATACTAAATTAATATTTTTATCTAGCTAACAATTAGTCTTAATATACAAAATTAGTACTATCATGATTTTAACTAAAAATATTATTAATTAATTTTAACTAAAAATATTATATTTTTCATCTAATAAAAAATTAACCCTATAAATTAACACTATCATGATTTTAAGTAAAAATACTATTAATTAATTTTAACTAAAAATATTATATTTTTATGTAGCTAAAAATTAACCCTAATATTTATAAATTTAATACTATCATGATTTTAACTAAAAATACTATTAATTAATATTTTAACTAAAAATATTAACTAATTTAATAATATTATTAAACTTTACAAAACGAATTCATTAAAAAAATATTCATTTATATTGCATTAATATATTACCAAAATAATAAATATATTCATTAAATTTAAAATGCTTCACATTTAATTAAAATACTCTAAATATTAACTTAAAATGTTACGCAAAATAATATTACTAAAATTAGAACAACTTTTTAACATTTATAAGTTAATATTAAAAAAATTAAACAACAATCAATCACAAAATAAAAAAAAAATAATGCAGAAAAAAAATAATAACTTATTGATTATGCGGTTAAACGAAAAATAACTGGAAAGTTGAAAAATTAAAGAGTTTAAATCTAATAAAATATTATTATAAATAATTAATTTACTAATTGATAAAAAAAATAATAACATTAACAAATTTAATATTATGTGTGTAAATTATTAATTTTAACTAAATTTTCTAAAATTAATAATTTTAATAATAAAAATATAATACATCAAAAATATTTATTTTTTAAATTTAATTATTTAATTAAATAAATTTAATACTATTATGATTTTAATAAAAATACTATTACCTAGTTTTAGGTATTAATTAAAAAAAATACTTACAGATATTGTGCTAACTGGAATAAAAAAAATTGAAAGCCTAAATTTTTAAATTAATTTAAAAAAATTAAAAGAAAAATAAAAATAAAAATTCTTAGTTGCGCTATATCTATAGCGTATTTCTTCATTGCACTATGTTTATAGTGTATTTCTTAACTGTGCTATGTTCATCACTCCATGATCTTTACAGACAGTGCGAGCAATAATTGCGCGATAGGTATAAACAGATAATAATAATAATAAATTTTAGTATAAAATGGTAATTTTATTTTATTTTATTTTATTATTATTATTTATTTTTATTTTTTTTGTTATTGTTAAGAAAAAAGCTCTCTTCCCCTAGTAAACATTGTCATGATTTGTGACATTAATATGCCTTGCCTAATTGTTCAAAGTATCCATAATTTATTTTAGTTGCTTGCAGCTAAGGATAGGAATAGCAATTTCTAATTATTGCCAAGTAACATAATAAATGCGTTTGATTTATATGCATATATATATTTTTTGAATTTGAATGGAGTTTGAGTTCAACATCCAATTAAAAAAGCTATTTAAGATTTATTTGTTAATTTTTTTTAAATTGATTAAAATTTGTTGAAATGCAAAATTAATTATTTAAATAATAATTAATATGATATAATTTTGGATTAAAATTCTCTCATACTGAGATCAACATGATTAATTATCTTAGCACAATTTAGATCATTAAATATAAAATAAATGATTGAGATTATTTTAAAATTTAAATTTTTGAAAATGGATAGTTTTTATAATCGACAGTGAAAATTATAGATATGTTGATTACATAAGAGTATTTTAATAATTTTTATGTAACAGTAATATTTGTTATGTATATGTATATATATATTAATCCTAATTTTTATGTTCTCAAATTATATTTTCTAATTAATTTATTTTATAATAAATTTATAAAACATTATAAATAAAATAGTAATTTTATTATTATAAAAATAGTAATTTTATAAATTTAATTATATTAATTATTTATTTTTAGTTGTTTAGTTAACAAATGAATTCAATCAAATATTTTTTTTAAAAAATTATATTTAGTATTAAAGTAGAGTATATCCCTCACTTTAATAGTAAATTAACTAGGAAATCAATTTTGCTTCCTACAATGTATTCATTCCCCTTCCTATATTAATTTTAGTTCCTTGTTTTTAGGCCTTCTTTATGTAAAGATTCTTTTCTTCAGGCCAACTCTTTTCTTGTACACATTTGTATTTCTGTATTTTTGAATAAATATAATAAAAAATACTTTCACAAATATTAGCAAATTAACAAAAAAAAAATATAAGAAGGAAAGAAATACAGTATAGGAAAATTTGATTTCCTAATTTTTTTTACTTTTTGAGAATCATCAAATCTAAATTTATTTTATTATTCAGTAGTATATATATTTATTGTTAAACTCAATTTAAATGTATAATTTCTTAATTAATTTATTATTAATTAAAGAAGGGCATTTAGATTATGGTTATTTGTTCATTTTGGCATTTCTTGTCCCTCACTTTCAAACTTATTATATGAACAATTGCAAAAATTTTGAATTTCAAGAAAGTCAAAATAGGAATACAGATATATAAAAGAATGGTCTGCCATTTATTTGATGTTTGATGTAAGAACAAACATCCAAGGCAGCAAGCAAAGTACACATGCACACCTAAAATCTCTCTCTCTCTCTCATATGTCCTCTTTCCCTTAACAAAAAAATATATATATATTAATAATATTTTTATTTATTTTCTCAAGAAAAAACTGAATTTATTTATTTTTTTGTTAAATATAAATAGAGTTTCCATAAAAAAATTTAAAATTATTTCATGTGTATTATAAATAAAGATTCATGAAATTAATTATATATCTAACTTAAATTCTATTAAATTTAGTAGTGAATTGTTTAGATGACAAGAATTTAAATTATAAATTTAAATTTGGACCAAATTTTTTATTTAAATTATTAAAATTAAATAAATTTAAATTTGATTCAAATATTTAATGAAATTTAATTTTTTAAAAATTTAATATTTTAAATATTTTTTTATCTAATTATTTCAAATTTTTTATCTTATCTTTAATTTAAATTTTCTATTTTTAAAAATTTAAAATCTAAAATTTTAAATTTTTTACTCTATCCAAACAAGAAATTTATAAATTTATAAATTTTAAATCATATATTTGAATTATGAGATTTAAAATTAAAATTTTAAATTTAAATTTATAATATAAAATTATAAATTTAACTTGAATAAAATTTATATTTGATAATTATGATGAAAATTTATTTGTAAATGATATAAATAAACTCAATACGACAATACTCATGTGATGTAAAACATGACGTTAATAATCTATATACTTCATATTTATATTTTATAAAAATTTGGATGATTTTTTTTTTAATATTTTTTTGTAAAATTAAAATTTTTAACTTCTTCAATTTAAAAATAAACTCTATAAATTTTATTTTTTGTAAACTTAATTTGATTGGAACAAACATTTGAGATTTATTAATTTACAAATAATTTTAATACTATTAAATTAAATAAAAATTAATTTTTGATTATTTTTTATAAATCTATCTTTAAAACCCTAGCATCAAAGTTTTTCTTTCTTTCTTTATATTGGATTGTTACCAGCTACAAAAAAAAGTTGGCGATATTCCCATTATTTCACTTTTTTGTATTTTTTATTTATTTTTAATAATTATAAATATGCTCTTTACATATTTGTTAACATATTTTTTTTGTGCTTGTATTTATTTTTATTTTTATTAAAATTGTTAATTCTTCTTTCTTTGTAGTAATTGCTTTTTTTTCAATGTGTTTATATTTGGAATTGATGTAACTGTGCGATATGATTCGTTTAGAGATAAAAAAAATAAAAATGTCAAATTGCGACGTGATAATTTACAATAAAATGTATTTATTATTTTGTTTAATTAATTATTTTATTAATATGATTATCTTTTTTATTTAAAAAATTATTATTTTTAGAATTAAGTTTAAAAATATAATTTATAATTTATAAATTTTAAATTTTTATTTGTAATCATCTATGTAATTTATTTTTTGAATAATAATTATTTCTTCCATCTATAAAAATACAGAATAATTATAAATTTTATTTATTCATTATGAGTTGCTATTTTTTAAAAAAATAATGATAATAATTGTTGTAGAAATAATAAAATATGGAACAAGACGTGAGGCATAGATTTTGGAAATGTTTGTGAAGGACACGTGATTTAGATCTAGCAGGTGAAGACGTGGCAAATTCCAAGTAGGATTGTCCATTAATCACGTGACATATCGCCCTTTGGCTCAGGTGGAAATTGCAAGACAGGACCCACTTCACGAGGATAACCTGACACGTGCCATCATTTACACCAATTTTCATGTTTCTTCTGCCACTAAAAAGCAATATCCATCTGCCTCCTACTTGCATTACGGAAAATCCCTTTTGGCCAGGGAAATCAGATTCCTCAAAACACATGTAACGCACATGCATATATATATATATATATATATATATATATATATATATATTTATATGTCACAATTTAATTATTTTTTAATATAAATTACATTTTAATTAAATAATAATAATTTTATTAAAAATATATTAAAAAATATAAAATATGAGAAAATTAAAAAAATTAAAATAGTTAGTGAATTAAAATAATAAATAAAATAAAAAAATTAAAATAGATTAATTTTTTTTTAATAATCGTATATTTTATAATTAGAACGTTTATTATGAGACAGATAAAATATTTTTTATATTTTTAATTTATTTTTTTTTATTTTTTTTTAAATTATTACATTAGTATTTTGTTTATAAAAAATATTATATATTATTACAAATATTATTAAGCGTATAACTAATAAATATTATAATTAAAGATGGGAATAAAATAAACTCCAGCTTGCAAGCTTAATGATTGCCATATTAAATTATGAGTACACATTTCAATATATCAATTATATTCTCTCCGTATAATAAAGTTTTTTTTTTTTTTCATCGGTTTCAAATTATAATTAATTTTTTTTTTAAATATTAATTTAATAAATAATTATCAAATATGTCATTTATTAATTCACATTAATATCATCATATGTATAATTATATTTTTACTTTTTTTATATTTAAATTATAAATTTAATAAAATATTCTTTTAATATTCTCATATAAAAGTATTATGGTAATTAATTAAGATAAATGATTTAATTATTATAAATATTGAAAAATTAAAAAATTAAAAAGTGTATAATAGGAGTATTTTAGGTAAGGATATTTAAAAAAAATTGATAAAATTAATGCAATAAATTAAAAATAACTAAATTTCTTAATTTAGGTATAAAATGAAACAAAATTATCTTTTTGAGATTGAGAAAATATAATGATTTGTAGTTATCGATGGGTGAATGAAATATTAAATTTTAATAATTTTTTAAGGGTTTTGCATGGTTAGATTGATTTTATAAAAATTACAAATTTTTTGCATGGTTAGATTGATTTTATAAAAATTACAAATTTTTAAAAATTTTTGTGATATATCATATTTATTTTTAATGAATCACACTTTTAATTGAAAGAGAGAGGATTCAAACTCAAAATATCTCAAACCAAACTTCTTACCATCAAATTAAATTCCTGATGATAAATTTTGATGATTGGAAACTCTCAAATTATGTTTCAACATTTTAATTATAACTTAATAAATTAACTAATAACTGCGCATTTAAATAAATATGTAATTCTATTCTAAAAAGAATGGACATCTAATTTCAAAAAAATTATGTTTTCAATAAATTTATTTTTTGTTTATAATTAAAATTTATATTTTAAAATTCATACTTTAAAAATAATTTTTTAATATACATATAGTGATATAAATGATGAATACACATCTTCTTAATGAAAAAGTGATCTTACTAATATTAGTTGCATTAAAATTGAAAGTCCATTTACTAATCAAGAGAGAGTGAATTAATTGATATGATAAATTCAAAATCTAATCACAAATTACAATAGCAGAAGTATGTAATAAACCAATTCAACTTCTAATATTTTATGCATGTATGAATGAGTAAAATATATATGCAAAGTAATCATATAACAATAATATATGATGAGTGTAGGGAAGAGAGAATCAAACATAAGATTTATAGTGATCGACCAACTCCTTGCTTACATCCACTCTTCAATATTACAATATTTCACTAGTCTGATTTTACGGGTGTAAAATCTAACTCAAGTGTTTAGAGTCACACTTAAATCTTACAAAATATTTTCATAGGCACACTCAAATCTTTACAAGTGTTTTCACAAGGCTCACACTCAAATATTTACAAGTGTTTTCACAAGACTCACATTCAAACCCTTTTAAGTGTTTTCAAAAGACTCATACTTAAATCCTTATAAGTGTTTTTACAAGACTCACACTCAAACTCTTACAATTAATCCCAAAATGAGCAATGAAAACTCATCAACAATTTCCTTTCTTTTTCTATTAATAACCCAAATAAGTATTAAGAAAGAGAAAAAGAATAATTACCCAATTTTTCAATAGATTCACCTCAATAAATTTAAAAATAAATAATCTAACTATTAAAATGAAGTTGGAGATTTATTTTTCACTCATGCAATCTCAATATATGTTGTTCTTCTACTTAGAAATATCTTAGGAACTTGTATTTATATTTGTAACACCCTAACTTAAAGGCTTAGAACGTAAGCCTAAAGGAGGTAAATCTAAGGGTTTTTCCATTTACTTATATATTATGTATGATGCATGTTATGGCTTAAATTGAATGAATATGCATGTTTTAGATGGTTTTACACATGTAAAAGTACATCAAAGGCTGTTAGGAAGAATTTGGAAGAAA